>JBAMIB010000083.1:1509973-1521901 GCA_037177415.1 Kaempferia rotunda | reverse complement strand
CACTTGATAAACCACATTAGAACACAATAAACTCTAACACTTTAACCTGATTGTCTTAATCAAAACTTAGGTTTGACTATTGATGCAAACTGCACCAACAATTCTAAGTTCTTTCACTTGGTAACTTCAATTCACCAAGCTCTCTGAACTTACTCCAATTTATCATCCTTCTTTTTTGACCATTAGAGTTCACTAAAAGTACACCTTGTGTTGGCCCTCAATCCCTCAAGTGCATTAATAGTCTTTTTATAAGCTAGGTCCTTCTAGTTTGCTTTCTCTAGTGACCTTTCCTCCTTCCATTTTCTACTCCAATTGACTTCCCTTTCTCTTATCTTATTATTCTCCTCCTCCTTTGCAAACAGTTGCCAAGTTCTCCACTTTCATAGATTTGTTGACTACTTCTTGAACCAAGAATTAATATATGTTCCAAGTTATTGTGTACCTTGGTTGTAACAAGCTTGCTTGGCAATATACTCACACAAGCCATTGGAGAGGTCATCGCTAGTGAGTGGAGCCACAACGATCAGTGATGATGATAAGGGAGCTTTAGTTATCCCATTCCGCATTCCGACTGAGTTTGCTAAGCAATTTTGGGTTAATAAGGTTCAAACGAACCTTACACTTGTCTCTGCAAAAGCTGTACTGGTTTCCTCAACCTTTCTCGGCATGTGTTAGCTAGCAGAGAAGTCTCACTTAAAGCTATATACTCCGAGGTTATTTGTATTTCTCGGCATGTGTTAGCTATCAGAGAAGTCTCACTTAAAGCTATATACTCCGAGGTTATTTGTATTTCTCGGAAGCTCCCGCGCCCACATATCACAAGATTTGGTAGTGAGTTCTTTGTCAAGATCATTCACACAAGCACACTCAATGGATGATCTTTGCATCAAGGAGGAGGTTACAACTATTAACATTGATGGGCAAGACGGTTAGAGTGCGCTGCTTGCCACAACTATATAGACAAGAAACCACTTGTCGAGAGACACCATCCAGACTTAGGGGTGCAAACAAATTGAATCAAGCTGAATAATATAAAAATATTGATATTTAAATTTGAGCATGAAAAATATATATGATATTCGAATTCAATTCGAAACTCAAAAATACATATAATTTTAGATTGAGTTCGGTTCGAAATAAAATTTGAACTCGAGTTCGGTTCAAATTGTTTAAACTTTGATTCGAGCATAATTGAACTATAGTTCGAAATAACTTAAATTCGAGTTCGATTTGAATTATTTAAACTTTAATATAAACATATTTAAATTAAAATAGTATAAAAATAACCAATTTGAGTTCAGTTCGCGAACAATCAAACGAAATATTATATATTCAAATTGGCTAAAAAAATTATAGAATATGTTCGAGTTCGGCTTAAATTCGATAATTTTGAATACGAATTAAATATTCTTAAGCAGACTCGAAAAGCTTGTGAACATGTTTAATTTGTTGGCACCCCTATCAAGACCCCAACAATGGATCATGATTGAGTTGAAACCTATTTGATGTTTTCTTGCCCAAGGAGAGCGATTCGTTGTGGAGTGTGGGATTATCATTTTGCACATTCAAGAGTCGCGATTCACAAGTCATAAAGCATGACATCACTCGAGCTAGCCTGAAGACAACAATGGTGTAATGGCGGATGCCTTCTCAGCTGCTCAGGCATTGAAAGATCGATCCCCACCTTTAGCAAATTAACGGATAAATTTTCCTTAATGGGTGGTTGACCTAAGAACGTTGGACTAATAGGCTATCCGCTGCGATCACTTCCTGATTTACCTTGATGGTTGATAGAAAATTTTCTTAGGACCGAATTGATCATCCCAGGGATTAATCGACATAAGCTGAATACCTCACAAGAACGGAAAGAAAAGAGGGATTCTTTTTCGGGAAATGCAACTCTTAATTTACTCGATTTGAAGTCTAATCTTCACACATGTATCTTCATGTAGCAGTGAGCATGTATCCAAAATCTATTTTTAAAGCTGAGAGAATAAAAGGTTTGGAGGACAATTGAAGTTGCCTTATCACAGTAGGAGCAAGAATAATGGCAGATATACAGGACACGTTGTCATATTAGTTTGAGAGTTCTATGAGTGCCGACCATGGAGGATACTAAAATCAAAAGCTTGATAGTTGAGTCACCGCTGTTCTTGGCAGATACAATTTAATGTTAAAATGTTCTCTAATTTCCTTCTAGACTGTAAAATTTTATGGATGCTGGCCAAGCACTGGAATCTATAAACAAGAATATCATTGCAGGGCTGATCATTAATTTATCATTGGGCTTTATCTCAATTCATAGATAAAGCTCATCATAAGTTATCTACTTCAGTGAGAGTATTAAGTGGTACAATTAGTAGATATTTTATTCCATCCTCAACAATCTGTATGTTGTGAAATGCAGTTCGGAAATCTTCAAGCATTCATATTGCATGATATTCAGAAATAAAAACAATGAACGTAAGTATTATATAAGCAAGATGCAATTTTCCAATCTGGTCATGCAGATGGGAACAACCTTTTTTATTACTTTATTTTTTTTCCTTATGTAAAAAAATATATCATGTCATCTCCTCAAGCATTTCCAACCAGTTCAAACGTGGATACCCAGGACCACAAGTGCAGAGAAAATATAGAAACTCTGGAGTCACTTGAAATAAGTTCTACAAAGAAAAATCAAATTATGTTCAACTTGAAACAACCTCAATATTTAAGCATTACCAGCGTATGCTGGTTCTTGGGCAGACAATCCCAGCGAAGAAGCAACTTTATTCTTCAAATCAGTCAGATCGATCACGGCAGAAATTTCATCCTTTATCTCCCTCTCCAATTGTTCTATTTTTTCTCCATTAGAACCACTTGCGATCTCTGCCTTCAGTTCGTCTATCTTGCTTTTTAGACCAGCTTTCTCTACTGCTGCCTCTATTTCCTTTCTCACCAACTTGTCAACCACCGTCATCTCCTCTTCTAAGCCTGGTGGCGCGATTGGTGATTTCGACTTGCCCAAACCCACCACCTCAAGATTCACAGATTTTAGCATCGCTTTTAGCTCTTCATTTGCTGCCTCCACTGCTTCAATCTGATCTGCATCTAACAGTGTTCCACTAGCCACCAGGGCACGTGCAGTTCTCAAGACTTCCATCTTGGTCTTCAACTTATCCAGGAGTTTCTCATTGATCTCTTCCTTCAGTTTCACTGCCTTCTCATTCTGGGTCTGTGAACTTTTCTCTTCAGGTATCTGATTTTGTAATGTGTTGACCTTTGATAGCACTTCAAGCTTTTGTTTCAGTTGCGGGAATGACTCAGGATGGTCAAACTTTTGTCTAAATTCTTGAACCAGTCTATCAACCCTTTCTTTCAAAGTTGGATCAACTGTTTCAGAAGGAGATTTGGATAATTCATTTCTAAGATTCTCCAGCTCCGCTTGTAGGCCCAAAGAAATGAAAGCATTTGTCATTTCCTGGTCTACTTCTTCCCTCACTTGCTCTATTCCTGCGTCAGAGATAGGTAATTCAGCTGAAAGTGAAGAAATCTTCACCTCCTCCGCACTACTTTCGACTGGTATCAACTTTGTGTCCTTGTTCTTCATACGTCTCTTTTTCACCGGGTCCACAGGTTGACTGTCAACAAATCCCCCAAGTATCCGATACTTCATGTATCGCTGGTGAAGTAAGCTATCAGTGTCCAGTTCAGAGAGCTCCTGAATTAATAACATTAAGTCAGTATGGATTCTAAAACAAAAGAATGAAAACTTAAATACTATAAAGTGAAACTATATGCAAAGTTAAGGTTCTTGTTTTACTGTAAGGTACGAAGAAAGGTGCTAGTTTATGAACAGAATGAAAAAGAAACCAATATGAGTGGGTAGTTGTAAAGAGAGATGCTCATGTAATCATTGATTAACTATACATCACACAGATTCATAAATATAGACCTCCATGGCTTTCATGACAGCTATCTTGATTTGTTGGGAAGTCCAAGTTGGATCCAAGTGTGCACCACCTAGTGGTTCCTGAATAACATGAAAGATCACAAGAGTAAATATATGTAGGAAATTGTACTAGCGGATGATTACACCACATAAAGCTGACTGGATAAAACCATATTGCTCGAGCATGATACCAAAAACAAAAGAACAAAATTGTGCCTATGCATACAATAGGTAGTACAATTTAGCTCACAGCATAGGTTAACCGATGATCCATAGCCTATTAGATCATTGAGGTCACCAACTCAACCAATTTAGCTCACAGCTTAGGTTAAATGATGATCAATGGCATGTAAGATAAATTAGGTCACAGACTTCACAGAAGAAATGGACTCATTTATATTTCACACTTGATTACTTTTGACATTCACCTGGAACCGAGCTACACACTTGACACGAGGGCAGCAAGACTAGATTGGCCTGGAACAATCAGACATGGGGATTGACGAAGCTATTACTAAAACTTAAAGATACTTTTCAACAAACATCATGCTCATACACCATCCAACATATAAACATTGTGTGTTGATTATGTTAATATCACAGAAAAAATGAATACGCCAATATCTTCTCACAAAATTTGTTTTAGGCCAAGATAAACTGATAGGTCAAAATGATAAATAGTAAATTGTTTGGGGATGATTCCCAAATTAAACTTAGCAGTTGGAACTATATGAAAGAAAAGGAGTGTTTAATTGATTATAGTTAAAATGAAAACCAGTGTCGATTCAAAATACAACAAGTAGCAAAATTCTACTTACTGGAATAATCCCATCAGCAATCTTCAATCTGCGCAGTGACTTGGGTGTGATTCTTAGTCTCTCAGCTGCCTG
The DNA here is from genome assembly GCA_037177415.1 of Kaempferia rotunda. Taxonomy (NCBI): domain Eukaryota; kingdom Viridiplantae; phylum Streptophyta; class Magnoliopsida; order Zingiberales; family Zingiberaceae; genus Kaempferia; species Kaempferia rotunda. The sequence continues at coordinate 1,517,077 of JBAMIB010000083.1, read as the reverse complement.
AAAAAAGTTATAAAAATGGTCAAACTGAAAAAACATCTTATTTTATCGAATAACTATGCACTAAAAACAATATACCTTAGGAGCCGCTTGAGAGTTTTTCCACAAAATTGCGGCACAAGCCTCAGGACTGCTCAAAATAGACTACTTGTAACGAATATATTGCCATTGAGAAAATGAACCAAGATATATTAATGCAAATGAAAGGGAAAAAAAAAATATATATATATATATATATAGGCAAATTCTCTTTAGTTGTGATGGAGAATTAAAAATGAAATTTTTAGCAGATGAAAGAAAATAAAAGATCACCTGGCAACATAAAAGACAGAATTTTCCAACATCAGTAGCTTGTTACCGCAGCAAATAGCAAGAGCACCACCAGATCCACCTTCACCAATCACAATAGATATCATTGGAACCTTTAGGCCAAACATTTCCCTTAAATTGAAGGCAATTGCCTCACCCTGGATTATTAAACAAATCATACACTTAGCTATTGATAGTCCGAAAAGTATAAATAACATCAGAGTTTGCAAGAAAATAAGTATCATACCTGGCCAAGTTCTTCAGATTTAAGGTCAGCGAATGCACCAGGTGTGTCAACAAATGTGATGATTGGAAATCCATGGTGATCAGCATACCTCATCATGCGCAAGGCCTTCCGGTATCTGCAATATAACATGCCACTTTCACTGATGATTGTTTGTAAGCTACGCAAAATATTATTTTAATCTAGCTATGCTCTCAACATATTTAGCATATGACCAACCTACAAACATCAAAACATACAATTTAAAAATTATTTTTTAATTCTACAAATTAAAAGGAGATGTATTTTTGGATGTGTTTATTTATTTCTAGAGTTTAACAAAATTACCAAGGAAAAAAGTCATTTAAGAAGTAAGATCCTACAGAAAGAAGGAAAGCCACAAAATCAAGAATATTCATCAATTCATTACCCATGTGGAGTAGGCATTCCAAAATTCCGTTTAATATTTTCTTTAGTGTTCCTGCCTTTCTGGTGACCAATAAACATGTAGGTCTTTCCATCTATACTTCCAAGACCTGTAACAATGGCAGGATCATCATAACCTGCACGGTTACCATGAAGCTCAACCCACTGCATGAGGTAAAATAATGGTGAGCAAAAGCAGCAATTTTAAGTCATAACCAAAAAAACAAATCTCAATGCATGAGAATACCTTATCAGTGATATTCAAAACATGATCAAGAAATGTTGGTCTATTGGGATGGCGAGCCATATGCAGCCTTTGAATTGGAGTAAGTTTTGAGTATAAATCTTTCACGGCCTGAAATTTTCCAACATAAGACATGACATCTTATTAAAAAAAGTCCTTTAGTTTTTCTTGTATAAGCAAGCAAGCAAGGACTGACGATCTCAAGCACAGTTAAGTTTTATGTACATGATATTTTCCAAAGTCCACTTTATGGCATCACATGTTATTCGATAGATCAAAAATGTAATAGCACAAAAACACACAAGATCAGAATGCAGGCAAGATAATCTTAGGTATTCATCAAGAGAAGAAAAGAACATTGATCTTCTAGGATTCCTCAAGAAAAGAGAAAGTGTACATTGGAGAAAAGAGGATAAAAAAGAGATTATCTGAACATGGTTTAAAATTTCATTTTTTGCCAATCAGCAAAGGCAAAACTTTTCATTCCACCAGGCAACCACACACAAGAAGGCTTGATATTCTTGGTATGTAGTGGTGTAATGAAAAGGCTCGATACACATCTTGCAAGGAGGATCGATGCTCAGCATGCTCGAGTGTCTTCCACAATCCTTCATGATCACCTTCTTTGCAAGTATGAATCCATCCTCAAAGCATCCTTCACAACCACCTTTGCAGAAAACGATCCACCCACGGCTGTTGGATCTTCCACTAAGGCAGAATCGATCCTCTTCATATGAAGCCAGGGTAGTTGCAATCCATGGCTTCTTGAAGATCCATCCGATCCTCTTCATCCAAAGCAAACTAGGTTAAACCCAATCCATGGCTACTTGATGATCCATCTGAAGCTAGGGCAGATGAGATCATTGCTGCTGGGTCTTCTCATTTTCATCCTTCTCAGACCAACTCCATATCGAAACTACTTGCAATTATGACATGATGACTTCTTCCAATACCACTCTGAACATAATTCATACTACATTGAATGCATTACTAAGTGGACCCCAAAAGAGCATTCAGATGGTCCTCAACAGAAACTCCATCCTAAAATTAATCACAACTATGACATACAACTCTAAATATAATTCATACTACATTAAATGCATTACTACATGGATACCAAATGAGCATCACATGGCTAGTGAGCCCATAACATCACTTCCATCTTGGAAAAGAGTAACTATCCTAAAGAAAAAACAATCCTTGGTCAGTTATAGAAAAACTCATAGAAGCACTTATTTTCTGCAAGGAAGAAGAAACAAGTAATTATTGGGAAGGGGTGAATAGTGCATCTAGAAAAAGGAAACATAATGTTGAAAAGGGGTATGATGGTCTCTACGGGAATGGAGAGGAGGGTGACTTTGCAGGAACAGAGAATAGAGGGGATTTGTTACTAAGGGAACTCAAATGGAGAGGTTTAGAGGACTCAGACAAATGGTGAGGGAGTTTCTACACATTCCTATTCAAAAGGGAAAGAAACTGAGTGATTTTGAAACTAGCAGAGAATAGAAGGTTTGTTTTACATTTTTGATACTGAGAAGGAGAAGAGACGAGTTGGAGTTGAGGATATGCAACATTGACATTCTTGCCATAGACTCAAATGAATGATTGTCTTGGAATTGTTGCAAACGCAAGGAAGAATGACTACATAAGTTGTAGATGATAGCAAAAGTGGAGTAAGCAGTTTTCAGGGCTGGGTTGATTGGCTGATTCTCGACCTTGGATGTAGCTATCTTCATTTGATGGCTTTGGATAGGTAAGACACACACACCCTAATCACGATTCAGAAAGTTTAGGTGATGCTTAAGTTTGGAGTATATCTCTTCCTCTGCGGAGTCATATTCTCAAGAATGCTTTTGTTAGGTAGGAGATAAATCTGCCCATGGGAAGATGAATATCAGTGTTAGAAAGAGGCAAACACAGACAGGATTGAAAACATGTAAGAATTAGTAACATAGTTTGAGAGAATGCAATAAATTTGTGGAGAGGAAAAAAAAGTGTCAAGAGAACATCAATCTTCTTGGATTCTTTGAGAGATCTTCTTACTGGCTAACTCCAATATATCAGGTCTCAAAGGCCATTATATTTGGAGTTGTGGTCCTTCTCTGATTGTTTCCATATTAAAAAATAACTATAACTATAACATGATAACTTCTGATAAAATACAAATTTTTGTAAAGATAACATTAAATCCAATGATGGGGAACCTTGACGCGGAAACAACCTCCTGCAAAGTAAGGAAATGTTGTGTACAATAAACCTTTCCCCTGTGAGCCTGCATTGGTAAGAGCTTCATGCACCGGGTTGCCCTTTATAACATTAAATCCAATCATCATCAAGTTGTGTTTGTCTCAAGTAATTGGGTTTGCTACATGAATCTCATCCCCCACTATGGAACTCTATGCAAAACTACGTTATGACTAGTATTCAAATTAACTAAATTTTTTTTTATTACCGGAACCTTTATTACTAATAATTAATATTTTCTTTGATGACCTTCTATTTCACTCTAACAAATTCTAACTCTTCTACCTATAAAATGATTATTTTTAGCATGTTCGTACCATCTTAACCATTTTTCGCATTTTATCATTACCTATCTATCTCTGTTTTCTATCATTTCATCATCTATTCGAACTGTAAATTATTCTCAAGAGTTAGTATTTTTATTTTATACATTCTACCAACTCCAACCATCTTTGCACGGAACTTTTTATACAATTGTTTCGTACCAATTCATCATGTCGATATATAGAGTATGATGAATTATACCACAGTCGTAAAAAATGTTCCATTTAACCTAAGGAAGAAAAAATATGACACAAGACTTTTATCCTATTAATTATAGTTTCATCAATGTTAATTATCAAAATTCTTCCAGGATTACATGTCCATTCATCTTAACTATTCCCTTAATTCTTTTCTTTCAATAAAAAATACATTTCATATATTCAATTTTGTTCTACTTATCTAAAAATTCTCCATGACTCAAGCAAATTTAATCTGATTATCCTCACCAATTACAATAACATCTTCAATAAATAATATACACTAAGATTTATATTTAATATGTTAGGCTAATTCAAGTGTTATTGATAAGCAAAGATAGACTTAGAGCTAACTTTTAATGCAAATCTACAACTTGCAAAATCCTCAGTCACGTTCCCAGTAGTTCTAATATTAGTAAGAAGGTTAACAGCATTATCATATGTTTTTGCAAACACATCAATATATTTATTGGATATTTCTTCCTTCTCCGATCCCACCAAAATAAAATACTTGTTTAGAGTATATATCATAAGTTTTTTCTCAATCAATTTGTATATGAATGTTATTTCAATAGTTTTCTATTAGTTGCCTTATCAATTACCATGTTCCTTTATACTGCTAACGTAAAGTCCCAATTGACTCTTGGAGTGAAACAAAAGCACATGGCATCCAAGTTTAAAATTTTGACCCATGAGATTTCGATCCCAGACCGAAACGATACAGTTTTAGAATCGTATCGTGTCGTGCCGATACGGTTTCGGTATTTTTTTTATTTATATATAGTAATTATTAGATAAATATATTTATGGTATATATAAAAATAAATTGTATATTGATTATATATAAGTTCTCAATTATTGAACAACTTAATATTATTAGAAAAAATAATTAAATATAATTTTTTTTAAAAATAATTTATCAAATAACTCAACTTATCAATAATTCAAATTAAAATTGATCTATCAATAATAAGTATATAAATTAATACTAACATATTACTGTATATATAATAATTATATCAATTAACTATCTATTTATTTAATTAATTTAAATAATATATATTTTAAATAGTAAAAATATATCAAAATATTAATTAAAAAATATAAAATAAAACAAAATATCATAATATAAATCTATTTAAAAAAATAGAATTTTTAAAGATTTTTAAAAATTTTTAAAGAAGTTTTTAGAATTTTAAAATTAAATTTAAAATAATACAAAATAAAAAATAATAATAAATATAAATCAGAATTATTATAATTTAAAAAAAATAATGGAATTTAAAATATTAAAATATTAATTTTTAGAATATTACTTAATAAACTTATTAAATTTATTTTAATTTTAAATGCATTTTTATATAATTTATTGAGATAATTTAATTAGGTGTTATAAAAGCATGTTTAAAATATCACCTATACCAAGAGAATTGTTTAAATTAATTAAATAAAAGAAAAGAAAAACCTGAAATTGCGATCCCGTGATCTCTCGATCACGATCTCGAAGGAGGGCTTCCAACGGCGTCGCAAGCCGCTTCCGGCGACGCCTCCAGAAGTGGCGTCACGAGATGCATCGACGCCTTCGGCAGCGAAGGCTCCGCAGGACGCTTCACGCGACTCCTCCGGCGCCTCGAGACGGGGACACCTCCGGTGTCGGTTTCGTCCGCCCGGCAAAACGGTAAAATCCGTCCATGCCGGGCGGTACGGAACGACACTTAATTCCTTGCATGGCATCATTAGCTTCTTGAAAACAATGTTTGTCCTCAATCACAATTGACACAATTGACACAATGGGAAATGCTTAACAAAGAAAAACATGTCCGAAAATTCAAACTCAAAAAGACATATTCAAATACAATTACTTGTTTAGCTTGTAATGAACTAAGACATCTTAGACATCTTTCTTCTGCCTGCTCTAACATGAAAATTTTATTTAGTAGAGAAGCCCTTATTGTTGGCTGCACCAACTTAGATTTAATAGAAGTACAATCAAATGTTTTGGATAACTCTTCTATTTATTCTATCGTCTCTGTCAAGACATAGAAGAACTTCCTTCTTTGGATTATACACTTATCAACTCTTTCTTACAACCTTCTTCTACCGGCTTTCAACCTTTACCTATGTATCCTAATTATGAAGAGACCATGACTAAATTAAACAATTTTCCCCTCATGTATCATCAATTCATTCCTCAAAACTTAACTGATCTACGATCCGAACAACGTACTTGTCTTCATGATTGTTCCTTACTTCATCTGTAATTATTATCCCTATGTACTCACACAAGCTACCTGCAAATTATGTAAGAAACAATGTTGCATTTTATGCTCGGAAACAATATTTCAAATCTCAATCCCTCCGGTTCACGCCATTCGTGGAAGTACACGAAATGTCCTTCTAGAAACTAGACTCAATCGCTTAGAAACCGAGCTCATAACCATTAAGGAAGCCTCTCCTATCATACTAAAGGGAAAACTCCTTCGATCCCTGAAGACTTAGAGGATACAAATTTTGTATTCATCAAAACTCCTAGCATTTTTGTGCTTTAAACATTCAAGGTCACGAACTAACAGTTTATGCCTTTCTTGATAGTGGAGCTACCACCTCCACTATTGATGAAGCACTTTTACTCTCTACCCTTCCAGCCTCTTTTATCGAACTAACAGTTCATGCCTTTCTTGATAGTGCCCAATTTGACGATCAACAGCTAGCCTGCTCCAAATTTGTGAAAAAAGTGCAACTGTAGTTTTTCACCAACTGTGGCACTTTTAACCTTTCACTCCCTCTTTCTCAGCTTTGGGTTCGGCCCATGCCTCATAAATCCATCCCTTTCATTCTCGGCCTTAATTTCCCTATCTCTCTTGACTGCGCCCTTCTTACCAAGGACTACGCTCTCTTTCTCGCTGCTACTATCATTGCTCCCATTCTTTTTGCCTATCCATCAGAGGCTTGCGTAGGCAAGTGTGGTGATGCCCCCTTACCTTTGCCTTCTCCCAATCCTACTTCAGCTTGTCCTTGCTCTATAAAACATGCTTGTAAATCCAAGTTACCTCCGAAAAGCTAATGTTACTTGGTGATTGTTGGAGTTGCAAGATTGCAAGCATAATTCCATATTAAAAATACACGGGAAAGATTATGAG
>JBAMIB010000083.1:1459156-1482340 GCA_037177415.1 Kaempferia rotunda | reverse complement strand
GCACGTGCCGCGTGCGTGGTCGTGGATACTGGACTTACCGATTAGTGAATGAGTTTGGGCCTTTAGGTTTTAGGGATTTAATTAATCATTTAAGTAAATTTTAAATATTTTTAATGGAGAGAGAAATTTCCAAATTTGTTAACTGGTTTAGCCTGTCGGTTCTCGGTTGAAACCGGTTAACCAACTAAAACCGGTTCAACCGGAACCGGCAGAACCGATAAGAATACCAGTCGATTAACCGGTTCTAAATAAACTGTGCTAAACCGGAATTAACCGGAACCGATACACCGGCAAACCGATAAACCGACCGGTTGAACAGGCCTAATTGTGTCCTAGGTGACCTCGGGACTTATGTGTCTGAGATGATCTCGGGACTTATTGTACACGAGGTGACCTCGGGACTTATGTGTCCGAGATGACCTCGGGGCTTATTGTGCTCGAGGTGACCTCGGGACTTTGGTGTTTGAGCCGATCTCGAGACTTTGGTTCCTGAGGTGGTCTCGGGAACTTATATGTCCGAAAGTATCTTGGGACTTTGGCCCCCCAAGGTGATCTTAAGGCCACGTATTCTCGAGGTAACCTCAGGGCTTTGCATATCTAGAAAATTTACCAGATATCCTTCGCCTTTTAATACCCGGATCAATATCTGAGATTCAATCTAAATATCTGATTAATCATTTACAAAATTTAACCTCTGCACCATATTATCTATGGCTTTGAATATGACAAAATAGGATGAACCCAACTTATTTATAAGTAAAAAATTAATGGATCTTTGCTTTCATTGTTATAGAAAAAAAGTATTCCAGTTTTAAAAAAAAATAATAATAAAAAAGGCCATTTCAATTTTTTAATCTTGAAAATATATTTATTTCTATCTACAGCATAGAATAGAATTATTTTAATTTATTCAAAAATATTACATTAAATATATTATATTAAAAATTTCATTATCAAATTATTGAGCTTCATCGAAATAGTTTCAATTGGATTAAAACTATTTCAAGACTTTTATATTAGATATGAGATATAACAATAGCTATTGCAACACAATTAAAATAATTTAATAAAAATTAACTGTTATATATTATAATAGTTATGATCTTGAAAATAAATGTTCCATATGATAAAAAAGGTTATTCTTTCATCTGCATGCATCAATCAGTCTTAAGTCAACACGGAAAAAAAAATCTGTTTCATAAAAAAATAGTTATTTTTTTAACCACATAAAAATAACTGTTCCACTAAACCTGACATTGTGAACAATCTGTTCAAAATTATTACAGTGGATATATTTACAAACAATGCTAAAATTAAATACTTTTATCATGAAAATTACGATAAAAACATTATTTTAATATATATATATATATAAAGAGATGTTTTTTTTTAAATTAGAGTAATTAATAGATAAATATATATTTTTTAGTTTTAAAGCATGCCAGTGTTCTTTTTCCTATTTTAAATGAAATTCCTACGCATATAATATTCTTTTGTGTTTTTATTGAGGTATCATATTATTAATTCTTATTAAATCAATTGTAATTAATTTTTTAAAGTATATATTTAAATTCTTAAGAGTCGAATAAGTTTTCGAATTTATATCTGCTTTTCATAAAACAAAACTGCATAAACTCATATAATTATTTTTTAAAAATGTTTATTTACAACAAAAAAGAGTTTAGAATATATCGAATTTAGTTATTGTCACCGTAAAAAATATATAATTCACCACCATTCAAATCGGACGGTGGGTGTTCGTCCTGGACCCATCGCCTTGATCATCATCAATATCATCATCATCATCCGCATCAGAAGGCATCATCATCATCATCGCTTCCCGGGTCTCGCATCCATCAAGCCCCAGATCAGCGGTGGTGATCGCCGCCACTCCCTCACCATCGCCCGCTAACCGATTAGGGTTTCCATCCACCGTCGTTTCCCGTCGGCCGCCGTCTCTCCCTCCGCCTCCACCCCTCGATGTCGTCGGACGCGAACCCCGACAACCTCCCCGACAACCTCGTGATGTACGGGCACGACGCCGACCCCGGCGCCGGCCAAGGAGCCATGGAGGACGCCGCGGGTGCGGAGAAGATGGAAGCGGCTCTTGCCGTTTCGTCCGATCAGGATCACCTCACGGATGCGATGGATGCTGCCGCGCCGCTCATGAGCGTGGCCTCAAACCAGCTCACGCTCTTGTTTCAGGGAGAGATTTACGTCTTCGACTCAGTCTCGCCCGAGAAGGTCTGTTCCTTATCTCCCATTTCTGTTCTTCCATGGTGTCTGTGTTCTAAAGCTGGCTCGAACGATAACTTATGTTGGTGCTAGAGAACAACGCTAATGCCGTAGTTTGTGCCGGTGGGCCGCCCCTTGTTACAGTGAATAGTAGGAACGCCGAACTCTTTTGTTGCCTTCTTCTCATGACAGTGCTTCAAGATTGCATGTTAATTGTCACTGATAGAAATGTTGCAGGTACAAGCCGTCCTGTTATTACTTGGGGGAAGTGAAGTACCTGCTGGCATGGCTGGTGTGCAATTACCCACTCAGCAGGATGATAAGGTCTATCTATATTGATTCTCTCAGTATTCTTGATGCTAAGAGTTTTGTCTATCCACTGATATTAACTAATGCTTCAGCAGGCTTATGACTATATACTTCGTCGGACAGATATTCCTGCAAAAAGGATTGCTTCGTTGATAAGGTTCCGTGAGAAGCGGAAAGAAAGGAATTTTGATAAGAAGATCCGGTATACTGTACGCAAAGAGGTTGCTCTCAGGTATTTGTTTTGTTTGTGATTTTAAGCGAGATCACTTTGGTATAAAATGTAATTGGTTGCAAATCCTGTACCATACCATTGTTTTGGCTCCTTTTGTCTTTATTGTGTACTTTTGTATGCTGATGTTAGAGGATCTACCACTCCCTACCAATGACGGATTAAAATTTCAGTCGATTTGGAAATTAGTATGTTTGAATAGATTTTAATCAGCCCTAAATGGAGTTTACATTTTGACCTAGGATTGATTAATTATATCTGAAAAACCTTTCTTTTATTCATTTTAACTTTGTTTTTCTTTTCCAGTTATTAGAATCTGTTCTAGACAGATTGGAGCCTTGTTGTCAAGGATGAACTGACGGAGCACTGATGTGCTAGGAATGATCTGCTTTGGGATGAAGTAAACTATTAGGAGAATGGCACCACATATTAAATGAAATTTATGTTTTGTATTTTTCATGCATCGTATGACACAATGGAGTTACATTATTGGTCTTCAACACTTCCACAGAAGCCAAAAGGGAAAGTTCGAGTCAAGGAGATGTAAATATATCTTGTTATGAAAAGGGATGTTTGTCTATATTATAGAACGACAACGGGATATCTTAAATACCTATTTCTAAGACCACCTAAAATTCAGGAGTATCTCCATCTTACTTTTTCTCAGTATTTTGTTATGTTCTTCTTTGCCACACCAACAACCAGTTCAACCAAAAATGTGTCAATCAGATCAGTATCTGGTCAGTAATGAAGAATGAGTAACACCACAGTTGCATCCTTAATAATTGAGCCTTAATTCTATTTGATTTTTTTAAACATTACTGTGTCATAATTGTTATTTATTTTAATTGACAGAGTTCTTATAGAGGGTTCATCCACCATGTATCAAGTATTAGGAATGTGTATATTTTATTAGACCATTTTTGTAGGAGTTTAAAAAGAAATGTAAACCATGTATATGAAATTTTCCTCATTAATAATGAAGCAAGTTTAGTCCCCAACAGTTAATTCTCCCTTGTCTGCTTCTAAAAATACCAGGATTCTCATCTCTCAATGGATCTAGGAATTGTGCACCTCTCATCTACCAACATCCAAGATATCTCCTCCCATAGTATTCAATCCTGTTTTTCTGGTCTTCATGTAGATTAATGGAGCGGCCAGGGAAATATGTTTGGCCACTGTGATTTTGATTTTTTGTTGTTGACGATTGAACATATTGGCATAAGTGGTTTGGAAAGATAATATAGTTTTTTTTGGGCATATATAGTGCTTTGATGGAGTGGTTTGTCAAGTATTCAGTACTACTTAAAGTATGATAATTGCAATAATTGAAGTTATTCTACGTGCAAAATGACCTGGCAGGATGCAGCGAAGAAAAGGTCAGTTTGCAGGCAAAGCTAATCCAACGGATGGAGCATCAGCTTCATCATTTGTTGATCCAGATCAAAGCTCAAATCATGAAGATCCTCTTAGAGAATCAAAGTATGTTGCAGATGAATCTTTCTTTCTTTTCGTAGTGATTTTAAAATTTCATTCTAAGTACTTCAAAAAAGTAGATAAATTTGCATTTCTATCATCTTGATTTCCTGGGCTGTTCAGATGCCAAAACTGTGGGATTAGTGAAAAGATGACTCCAGCCATGCGTCGTGGACCGGCTGGACCAAGGTCGCTTTGCAATGCTTGTGGATTAATGTGGGCAAACAAGGTCTCATTAAACATTAATTTTCTCTATTTGTCAAAAAAAAAAAAAAGATTTAGTCTTCTTCAAAAATTACTATAGGGAGAAAATGTGAACCACACAACTCCTTATCTAGAATGCGTGACTTTCCATTGATTCACTTAAGTGAAGGATGCATGAGTTGCTACACTTCAATACTTATTCCTTTTAAAGACATTTTCATAAGGCCCTCTTATATCTGCACATTTTGAACCTTTTAGTGACAGGATCTGAAATTATCCACTTAACTTATCAGGTCTTCATCATGATTCTTATATATATATATATATGGCTACTGTTATCTTACTACACAATATTGTTCCTTGTGATCTAATAAATAAAATTGACTAAATCATGCTAAGTTTCATCTATATGAATAGTATTGGATGAATAATATTACCATTAATGTCATGTTTGTTGCTAAACTCTAGTTCTGGCGGTTGTTTTTTGGATTTGCTGCCATGACAAACTTGCCTCATTTTCTGCAAGTGTTAGATTTGGTGTGACTCGTGCAAATTTCACCCTTATGAGCATCGATCTTAACCCTATCTGTAATAGTACTTTCTAATTCTTATTAATTAATGTTAAGAATATTTAAGGACATTAATTCAAAAATATTAAAACTTTGCTACGTATCAATCTGATCCTACGGAGTTGGGACTTCTGACTACAACTATCTTTTAATATTACATTCTGTCATAATTGATTAGTATTCTGATATTGTTATTTTACTATTCTTACGGCATATCAATGTTGTATTTGAATATTGATATGAAATCTAAGCTTTGTTGTCTCCCAAGTACCTATGTCAAAGATTAGATACTTTTGTGTTAAGCCCTCGATTCCCACTTATTGAAATGCTGATTTTTTCTTGAATACATCTTATAATTTTGACCGGTCCTCTATGAATTTATTAACTGGAAGATTTTTCCTTCTAATTCTCGAGGATATAACATATAAGTCCTTGTTTCAGATGCTAACCTTACTTGATCTTATTATCTGCAGGGGACTCTGAGAAGTCCACGAGCCAAAATAGGTACTGCAAGCACTGCCATTCCTACTGAGCTTGTAAGACCTTATTTGAATTGAGTAGCTAAAAGAAGGTGACAGATGCTACACTGTAAATTATGCTTTGTCCTTGTCCTTTTTTTTTAATTCTTTTTCAGGGTCAAACAATTGACTCAGAATTGGTTATTATCAACAATCAACATGCCGATGCATCTAATACTCATAGTTCTGCGATCTCCAATACTGAGATGTGAGTATAAAGTGTGTCGAAACAACTATAACTAAATGCTAATCACTAGTTACTTTTGCATGTGGTGTTTCTTTTTTCTGGTCGAAGAGTATCAAATTTGATTCTATATGCAGGATAGGAGATGGTGTAGAGTTAGATGCACAGAAGGCAGACATGGTAGACGACCTAAAGGCTGAATTATGATGATATAAATGTGATGTCCAAATAACAAAGTTGATCTCTGCACCTTTAGCTTTTAGATTTGTTATGAGCTTATAAATCAATGATATAGCAAGCTGGTCAGATACGCAGATGTACTAGTTTCGATGAACATCCTGATCCTTCAGACCTCTTCTAAAGATTCGAGAGTCAACATCATTCACGTCAGGAGTTCTATTCATTCCAGCTGAGCCTTTAATCTTTATAGTTGTAGTTCGACTAAAAATTGAAAAATCTCTTGTATCCTGATTTTGAGTAATATAAACATCATGTTTAATGTTAATCGAATAATTGTCAGATTTTAATGACTCTTGGTTTATAAGTTGTAGCAATCTCAAAATTGAAAATGTGTCATTCATTGTTTGATCAAACGACAACTCGGAAGGTTAGTTCTGGATTTTCTCGTCACCGATTGAGATTTGTAATGAATAAAAAGAACGGTGACGACCCTTTTGTATTATCCATATTATTTTTCTCCTCAAGGTAAGATACAATATGGAGCATAACGTCAAAGGGAATACTAACTACTAAGCATATTCCATTTTTTATTTTTTTAAATTTTAACCAAGCTAATGTTCATTAATTTATTAGCATGACCAATAGTTTGTTTTATAATGGAAATTACTATTTTTTATTTATGTATAATGAAAAAGTGTTTTCAAGAACTTGATCTATCTACTTCCATTTCCAACGGCGCTGCGTAGTCAATATTTACTCTTGATACCGGTTTACATAATTTATCTATTAAATCGGTTAGAATTGACATTTGATTTCTAATTGAGCCTTTTTCAATGTTAAAACTCCGATTGTAAATTATGAATTTTTTTTTTTCAGGTACCATTTTCTGATTACTTTTTTCCTTCCAATAAATCGTTTCGCATCTTTTATCCTGTTATTGAAGTCAAAAACCCCAATGGACAAACAACTCTCCAACAAAACTTATCAATCAAGTGTCAAAACCAATGACTAATCACGTCCAAAATACTCCACATTAAATCGAATTTTTCAATGATAATAACTACACATATGTTGGTGAAAAAGCTATTAATGTCCCATCGCGATGATGCGATGGTTAAAGTATGAAAGGTTACCACATAAGGTCTAGAGGTCGAAACTCGGCGCATCCGAGCATATACCTCCCTCATATCTTAGCCATTTGCACTAATGACTAGTAGTCATCCGTGATTTACCTCATTCGTGTTGGCCTGGGAATGGGTTGGCAGAGACGCTGAGGCGAGCGAATCACCTTTTGCCACGTGAAAAAGCTATTAAACCAAAATATTTCATTCATATAATTGGTTTGAATTGATTACCATCTAATGATAAACTTTAGTGTTCATGAGTAGGAGGTTTATTTTCATTATTGATGGGAAATGTTCACCGCAGGATTAGTCTAAGTAAGCTAAATATCGGGTGATAACTAAAAAAATAAGTTGGAGGTTGTTTGCTGCAATAAGTTGGAGTTTGTTAAGTTGGAGTTTGTTGCCCCGGGCAATGGTGCAGTGACAGAGTGTGTTCTTAATTTTTTAGACATATAAAAATCGAGTCTTAGTTTCAGTGAATTAACAGATAAATTTCTTTTAATGGACGGTTGACTTAAAAACATTGGGATAACGAACCACCAGTTGCGACTTATCGATTTATCCTTATGGTCGATGGAAACTTCTATGGTACTGAGCTGATCACCCTTAGATATCTAGTGCTAACTAAAAAAAAGTTGGAGGCTATTGTCCCATGAGCGTAACTGAGTTGGTACTCAGGTGAGTAGTTGTCCCAATGTCTTTAGTTCGAACCGTGGGGTTTACCCCTCCTAGGCCCCGCATGTAAAAGCTCGCATGGTTGAATAACCCCTATGATTTACTCCCTTTTAATGTGCTTGGGATGGTCTTGGAGGGCCCTGGAGTGAGGACTATCACCCTTTTTACCACAATAAGTTGGAGGTTGCTGCCCCCGAACTATGGTGAAATAACAAAACATCCATGCAATCATCCAAGTATCTACAGTTAGATTCTCACTATGTTACACTACTAGAGAGCATTTTCCCCCGAGTAGAATGATAAATCTAGGATACATTTCTGGATTCAGTTTAATGATTGATGAAAAACTTTCATAAACTAAATTTATCATTCCAAGATTAATCAGTTTCAACGGTTGGATAGCTGGTGACAGCTTTAAAAAAAAAAGAGGTTGTTCAATGCGGTCAATGGTTAATGTTCATAATTTGGGTAGACAAGTCATGAATGGGTTAGTGTATGAGGGGAGAAGAAAGTCTATCTTAGACAAACCTAGTTTGTTTTGTTTTGTTTTTTTGTTTTTTTTTTGTTTTTTTTAATATAAGTCTGTTATATTCAACAAATCTGCCATAATTTCTTCTGATAACTTTCTTATACTCATCGTCATCGTAGTTTTCTTCTTTTTCCAAGTCAACTCTGTAAGTCTCTTCTTCCCCAGACCCACGATTCTGTTAATAATAACCTGCAGTCTTCTTCCTCCTCAGTCAACTGTGCATACATTCAAACAGCCTGATCGAATCGAGCACCTGCGTCGGGATATTCCCCTCATTTCTCGCTCACTCTTCCCTTATTTATTAGCACTCAATCCAATTTGTCTCTCCCCATCACCAAAAAAATCAACATGGGGCAGAAGAGGGAAAGAGGAGCTGCACACGTAATTACAGCTTTCGTATCGCTGGTGGCGACGTTGGCAGTGATGGCGGCCGGCCGCAGTGAAGCCGGCGCGACCAGTTCTTACGTGAGGACGCCAGGGAAATCGGAGGACATGCCGGCCGACGCCGATGCCTTCGCCGTGCCTCCTGGTTACAATGCTCCTCAGCAGGTGATGAGATTGAAAATAAAATCAGGCAGGAGATTGAATTGAATTTGATTGATTTGTTATTGTTTTAACATCATTTTCTCCCTATAACTATGTTCATGCCAATCTACATATTGTTTGCTGCTCATAATGTGACAAATATGATACTCTTTTTTGCATTCAGTTTCATTGAAACTTTCCTTGCCGTAAACTTGCTCCATAAGTCTAAATCTTCATCACTTACTCATCTTCTTTCTCTTTTTTTTTTTTTATTTTCATTTTCGAAGGTGCACATCACCCAGGGGAGTCTGAAGGGAGATGCAGTGATCATTTCATGGATCACAGTGGATGAGCCTGGATCAAGTGTGGTTCATTATGGCACTTCTCAACAGCACCTCAACTACACTGCCAATGGCAAGTACACTACCTACAAGTACTACAACTATACCTCAGGATACATCCACCACACTACTGTCAGGAAACTGAAGGTAGTAATTCAATTAAAAAAACATTCAAATTTCAATAAAAAAAAATGTTTAAATTGGTACTAAGTTCTTCTTTAATCGCAGTATGATACAAAATATTACTATGCTGTTGGAGTCGATCACACAGTGAGGACATTTTGGTTCACAACTCCTCCTGAAGTGGGTCCTGATGTACCCTATACCTTTGGCCTTATAGGTTATTATTGATCATTTTTAAATTTGCTTTGGTATCACAAGAGTATTGTGAATATAGATAGCCATTCAATGGTAATACATCTAGTTATATGCCCTTAAAAATTAGTTTGATGTGCAGGGGATTTAGGCCAGACTTTCGATTCAAACACCACACTCTCGCATTACGATTTGAATCCAAACGCGCAGACTGTGCTCTACTTGGGTGACTTGTCGTATGCCGATAACTTCCGGGATCAAGTCAAGTGGGATAGATGGGGTCGGTTCATCGAGCGAAATGCAGCTTACCAGCCCTGGATTTGGACTGCAGGGAATCACGAAATAGAATTTCTTCCTGAATGGGTATAATCAAAATGTGTTTTTGTTTTGGTTTGAGATTTAGAGAATTATAAGGAATAATATTGATTTGTAGGGTGAAATCGAACCTTTTAAGTCATACTCCCACAGGTTTCACGTACCCTACAAGGCTTCTAATAGCACAGCTCCATTTTGGTACTCCATCAAGAGAGCCTCTGCCTACATTATTGTATTGGCTTCTTATTCAGCATACGGTATGATTTTTCTTTGTAATATAAGACAATGGATGTCCAATAATTATAATATCTCAGTTATTAATAAATGACTTTCACCCTTCTCTATGGTTGGAACTTGGCCGTGGTCTCTAAGGCCTAGACTATTCCCTAGGGAGAACAGAATCTAGCAAACAGGGATAATTTTCAAGTTTTATCCTTGAATTTCCATTACGAAAAGATTATGCATCTTACTAGGAAAGCAAACATATCAATCAATTTACCTATACCAACAACAACAACAACAACAAAACTACTTCCTATCACAGCAAAGACAAAGAAGACTACCAAGCCAACATTTTTATCTGCCATGTATTCAAGCAATTCTTTATAGAATTATAAAACATTATAGAGTAAAATGAAACATAGCAAACAGTTTATATTTGATAATATTCGATAATTATTTATTATGGTTAACATACTATTGCACTCTATGCCTTGATAGGAAAATACACTCCTCAGTATCAGTGGCTTTCAGATGAGCTAAAGAAGGTGAACAAGAGTGAGACACCTTGGCTGATAGTGCTGATGCATGCACCATTTTACAACAGCTACAACTACCACTACATGGAAGGAGAGAGCATGAGAGTCATGTTTGAGCAATGGTTTGTGGAAAGCAAAGTTGACCTTGTCTTTGCTGGCCATGTCCATGCCTATGAGAGAAGTGTAAGACTCTCATTCATTAGCATTTTTTTTTTTAACCTTCCTATCCTTTCTGGTCTTTGAAAAATTTTAAAGCAAAAACTTGTATTTAACAATATGAAGTGTCGAGTCTGTTGCAGTATAGGGTATCAAACATAGCATACAACATCACGAATGGAGAGTGCTCACCCATTGCAGACCAATCAGCTCCTGTTTACATCACTGTGGGTGATGGAGGAAATATTGAAGGCCTTGCCAACAAGTAAGAGAATAATAACTACATGCATTTAGTGACTAAAATGATCAAGAAACTCTTTTTATATATATATATATATTTATTTTTCTTTGTGCAGCATGACAGAGCCACAACCAAGCTACTCTGCTTTCAGAGAAGCCAGCTTTGGGCATGCCATCCTGGAGATCAAGAACAGAACCCATGCCTACTACACTTGGCACAGGAACCAGGACGGCAATGCAGTGGCCGCAGACTCAACATGGTTTTACAGCAGAGCCTAACATCAAAAAAATGGCAAGGATCGGGAGCTATGGGCCAATATGCTGGTTTTCTTCAAAAATAAATATAAAATATGTTGGTGATTTCTCTTGCCTATCAGCAGGTGCATTTTGTGGTTGTAATTTTGGTATCGTATCCTAGTTGTTTGCCTTATGATTTTGTTGGTTGTATATGCTGAGTTGATTACATAAATTACACTCATTCAAATAGGTACTAGAACTAGTGGTCATCCTATTATCATGCACATAAAGTTACAAAAGGATACCAACTCAAATATTCAATACATGCTCATACGATGCCTTAAAGCCTTAAACTGTTAATAAAAGGGAGAACAAGATGCAACACAACAAAAAAGTGAAAGAGAAAGAAGAGACCCACCAATTAATTTAGGTCGACAATTTATTGCGTTATATCACAAATTCATGTGCATGTATGAACAAAACAAATGACATCCAAACTCCATATAACGTTTGAGTTTCTCTGAGTCTAAAGATTGAAATGTTGCTAACATTTTTGCAAATTTTTCAGTGATTTACACCAAAGACATACGTCCATATCATCTAAAACACAAACTGAACTTTACAGTGGAGGGACCTCGAATCTTTGAACAGTTTGGAGGACTCAGTACTTGAAAAACAAAATGCGCAATAAATGAGGTGAAAACAAACAAGATCCAGCCATACACAATAACTTGTTTGATTATTGTTTAAGATCAAAAGTTAATCAGATAGTTATGACATAGGCCCGGACCAACAAGGGGCCCCGTATGAATTTGTTCATGAAATTAAAACAGGGATATAACTCTCACCTTCCATATCTCTAGCAATTTTGTCCTACTGATATTTACTAGACAGCACTGATATTGCTTCTGAGATCATGTGGGGAGAAGCATTGCAATATCAATAATATCAGAATTCAAACACTTGTACCGGCATTGTACTTGTCAACAGAAAATGTAGACACTACAACAAATAGCAGGTACAAGGATCCAACCGAAAATTGCATTGTCCATTTCTTGAAGCAGTACTGTGTTGTCAAACTAAATGGTCAAAGACAGAATAACTGCCATAAAGCATGCGAGAACAATGTCGTATATTGCTAACAAACCTTGCGCATGGATATCCTGCAACAATCGCAAAGCAAAGTAAGAAAATTAGCAAGTCCAAGTAATGAAACCGGAGTTCTTGATAATGCAAATAAATATTAGTGATTCACATCTCTCAATAGTGACACTACGAACCTCTAAATTAAGGTTCACAAATATGTAATGAAATTCTCAATCTCTACATTATGCCTCAAGACGTAGTAACTAAAAATCGTGACAAAGTTGATCAACTGTGTTGTCTCAGTTGCTGCTCTAAGTAATTTTCCTCAACAATCAAATGGAACGGTGACATTTAAGTCTTCCGCATGTTAAAGGTTATTGTCAAATATAGCACTATAAACACAGGAACATGTGAATTTCCTCATTTTTTGGATAGAGTATAAATGATGGATTAAAGATCCAAGAGAACAACACTAATTGTTTGTCACACCGTTGACGTTGTTCTAATGTAGATGTGGCTATTTAGATAATGCGCCAGAACTTTCAGATTCCAGACTGGCTCACCTCATCTAGCTGGCGTACCACTTTTTTAGGTTGGTATAGTAAGTTCCTAGTCAAATGGTAAATTATATCCTCTAAAGCTATAACTTGATTCATCAATTATGCTTGAAGTATTGCTGAAGTGTCTGATTATAGATTACATTGGTCTTATTTTTAAATCTTCAACATTTCAACTTATTCAGTGTTTAGCAAGGCATTCAGGATTCTCAGTTCCAAGAGACAACCTTGTTATAATTTTCTTTTAAAAAGTATAAATAATTTATGAAACATTGAACACATGTTACCTTCAAAGTTAAGTGAGATGGAGATGCAGATGAAGACTTGAGTCCAGAATAGCCAATATCATACGCTATGCTCCCATTTGGCTCGAATAGCCCATAGTGCTTCTCAGAATTCGCTCCAGTCTTTGAATCCTCATTGAACAAGGCAAATATATATGCTTTAACCACGATTTTTGGCCTAAGTGGTGTCCCTTTCTTCTTGAAAAGGCGTTTACGAAGATTAAAATTGTAAGTCCTTGCATTCTGGAGGTTAGCTCCTGTTTCATTGTCAGTACTTGCAGAAGCCCATCCGGTCTCTGATATCCTGACTTCCATTTTGTCATATCCAACAGCTTCCAGAGCAGCATAAGCTGCATCTATTTGAGCATCAAGCATGTTGTCATAGTGTAGATCAGTCTTCGGATCATGCACTCCATTATTGGACAGGAAAAGAGCATAATTGATATCGATATGCTGAGGGTCATATGTGTAAGCCAAGAATGGATATGCGTTAAGATAAAACGGACTACCAATCTGGGAAAAAAATTCTAGGATAGGCTTCATGTAAACAAGGACATCTTCTTTAAAAATGCACGATGAGGGAGGAAAGGAATTAGCAAAAACAGCCTGTGAATGTGGTGTTGATAACTCAATACTGTCTGCTAATTGAAGACTCTTGAGACCATTATAAACATTCTTTATGGCACCAACAAGAGCTTCAGCAAGTTCCTGATCAGTACTTCCCAACACTTCATTCCCCACTACAATCCCTCGGATACGGGTATCAGGCAAAAATGACTGCACATTATCCTTGATCCAACTAACAGCATGTTCTTCATTTACACTCATTTCTCTCAGATACCCATTATTAATTGCTACAGTCAAATCAAGCCCAGATCCTTTGAATGCATTGAGCACACTGGGATTTGCATCATAGATTCTCACATTCTTTATCTTTGCCGCTTTAAGAAGTGTGACCACTCTTTCGGGTGGCGGTAAATTGTCTGCAATCCTGCCATAGTTTATCCCGTAGGTTCCAGTAAATGCCAGAACCTTGGCCGAACCTTTATAACAACAGAGGCAAACAATTTTTTTACTAAGACAAGTTTGTGCTTATGTTTGGAGAAAAATGACACGAGTAGCAGGAAACCATATAGTACTAAAAAATATAAGTTAGTTTATATGCTACTTTCATCCAAAGAATCAAAGTCCAAAACTGCTAGCACAATATGAACTGTAAGATTTGACTGCTGAATTAACGATACCAATCACCCATATCCTAATTAGAGTTCAATACTTATTGAGTTGAGTGCCAACTATTCCTTACTATTTGTCTGATGCAAAGTTAGGATCCAAGTTCCCATGAATAAAAACTGATCAAAGGAAGAAGGGGAAGAAGTGATAAGAAGAGTCTTTCTGCTCATCTAGTACAACAAGAAAAAAAAAAAAAAAGAGAATCTAACAGAAAGAAGTTGAGGCCGTGTCAAGGAACATTGAAGCAGCAAGAAACTAGTGTCATCCCAAGGCGAACTAGCGCCGCCCAAAAAATCGAAATCACGCAACGAAATTGAGATAATTTGCAAGAAATGAGAAAGTTGAAGGAGAAGAAACCAACCACAAAGAAGCGACAGGCACAGGACGCAGCAGAAGAAGAGCATCGGAATCCTCATCGCTTCTTTATTCACAACAAAACGCAGGAAGGGGGCGACGACGCCGGCGAAAACTCCAAGCGCGGAGGTAGAGGCCGATAGTACCCTACGCAGCGACAGCAGTCAAAATAATAAAAGCGAGGTTCTTGCCTCATCCGGAGGCATGCCATAGACCAGATTCCCGTACTCCGCAGCCAAATCGCGGTCGCCGCCACCAGAAAAACCACCGGAGCACCACGAATCGAAACGATAGTTAAAAAGAGAGAAAGAGGGAGAGATCGGACGCGTTCGAATAAGCAAATCGAGATTCAGGTCCACCGAACGTCTTAGGTTCTTGGTTTCTTGGGTCAGATCATGCAGTGGCGGCCGTTACTTCGTAGACAAGTAGCAGGCGGCGGAGGCGTCGTGGATTGAGGGCGGCGAGTGAGAGAGCGACGGTGGAGAAATAGGCGGAGGAGGAGGAGGAGAGGAAAGGAGCGAGAAGGTAACGACCGCGTACCCACCACCACCTCGCTCTCAAAGTTCCACCTCACACACCGCCGCTTTCGCGATCATCCGGTCCGCGTCGTGACTCACCACCAGCACCAGTCGAAACCGATTGGAGGTTCGTGAATCCATGGCGGCACCAGCAAGCTTCACTTTATACATTATTCACCCTGGAGATTGAAGAATACCAAAACTACTACCTAGAAAATTTGAAATCTCTGTCATTCACTCATTCTGAGTCCTACCGCCTACCGGCTACAGCTAGGAGAAAATATTCCACACAAGCCCAATTTTTTATCCAAAAATTCACTTCACCTCCTGCAGAGTGCAGTAGCAACTTCGTTTATACAAATTCACCCGATAATTTAAAGAATATCAATTCCACCCCTGAGATTTTGAAATCGGTTGTCTTTTACCGCTGAGGAAACACATTTCAAATATCACCAATTTTTATCCAAAAAAAAAAAAAATGCAAAGAAATATAATAACTGTGACTATTTGAAGTCGACTATATAAATTTTATTTCACCATTAAATAACAAAGAAAAAGTATTAGATGAGTACATCTGCATCGAATTGCAAGTAAACATTAGAGCTTGCCAGTAGCTTCTAAGCAATGATACCAAAAGGCCAAGGACTTGTTATGGGAATCAGATGATGTGCTACATTCAAAAGGTTTTCCAGGTCAACTTTAGGGTAGTGCTGAAGGAGCTTCAAGTTCGATATGAAATCGCCGGACAAGAGATCGCCTCTGACACATAGCAACATAGCGCAACAGACTCGCAGTAGCATATCCTGCATCGTGCTAGGTTAAAGTGAAAATGTTGCAAAACTTCAATGATGTTTTTGAGGTCAATGGTACTATGGAAGTGTAGTTAAGGCATCGAAGGGCACCTACTTGCACCCCGGAAGGATGGCTGAGAAGACAATCCCATATCCTCATGATAGATGAGAGTTCAAATTCCTGGGTTAGTAGCAAGGTAATCCACCTGAATGCATAGAACTGAGGATTCATCTGCACATTAAAAATGGAAGATAAAATAATATGCTATGTGCATTAAAATAGTTAAGCAATTCACATGAACAAGACACAAAAAAACCTTTCTTTTTTTATGAGCATATATGGAAAGAAGGCCTTCTATTTCAGCGAAGGTGAATTTCTAACCCAAGGCAAGCTTGGCAACAACAATTAATGGTTTTTTTTTTTTTTTAACTCTCATCCAATCAATAAGTAGTCTGCACGAGCTACCAATAACATGTGCTAAAGAGAAATGGACAAATGAAGGATTGGATCATTATCAAAATCTTTAACTGCTAATTACGGCCAGCAAATTTTACATGTTTGATTTAAAGCACCTTAACGTGCTCATTATGTTTTTGCTCTTTCTAGACAGCAGCGCCTTATTGATAGCTTCGTTACTTTTCAACTATACACCAACACCTTGATATCCTCCATTTGCTAGTATTTGCTCTCAACTTTCCAACTCTTTAAATCCACATAAATACATTATTGTCTCAATCATCCTTTAATCTGAGTATATTGTTGACTTCTTGTTGTGATACATCGCATCCAAGTGTAAAACTAAAATGCTGCAGCTGATAGATGTGCTTTGAATCTTACCATCAGAGCTACAATATCTGACTTCTTGAGGATTGAGATACAAACATTAAAATCTCCACATGACAACATGGAAAATACAAGAATGTGATTTATCAAATACCTTGGAGTTATCAAGGTGTCGCCAAAGTTCTTCATCATTGGCTTTAAGAAGTTGAGAAAACTTCAGGAGAGTAGAATGGATTCCAACAGAGCTATTATCTAGTTGTTGACAGAAATGGTCCACAGAGCCACTCAATAGTCGAACAAAGCATTCGAAACTATCTGCTTCAACAGCTGACTGAAAAAATGCACAAGAAACACCCAGTCAGCTTCTTGTGCTAGCATATGAAATACCAACTATGCACCCGTCAAAAAAAAAAAAAAAGCAGTTTCATATGTTCATCATTGTCCAGGAATAACATCGGAGTTTCTAATATATTCAAGTGTCAATATGATAAGATTTCAATTGCCTTTGCTAACTTAAGTTACTAGTATGCATACTTGAAGGAGATGAAGTAGTTTAAGTATAGAGAATAGACATTACATGAATTTTATTCAGTCTATTATACTCTTGTTTCTTGTTTATTTAGATGGAATAAAAAAGGAAGGAATAAAATTTCTTTCATATTTGTGTTTATTACATGCTGAACCTTCATTTCTGTGTTTCTGACCAATTTGGGAGGAAATAGAATAGATGAATTACATTCCTTCTCTCTGCTTCCCAGGAAAATTAAAATTTAATGATTTAATTTCTTCTTCCTCTTTACCTTGGGTCTACTTTCAGCTTTTGATACAAAACTAGTTATATTGCAGATTGTTATGGTCCTCAAGATAAATACCTTTCTCTCCCCATACATCACTTTCTTCTCCTCTATTCTTCCTTGGTCCATACCATAACTATGTCCACATCATTAGAAGGAGAACTTGTGTTTCAAAGCAACATAATAAGAAAACCAGCAGTCCATTTTATTTGTACTGATTGTAAAAGGCTACTACACAAAATATTGGTGTAACTGCCCTAATTGGATAAATTTAAGGGCAGTTTTCCCTGACTGATTTAGATCAAACTAATAATTTGAAATCAATAAACAATAAACTCTCTGTCTTCAACCCAAGTAGTCTAGGAATTCTCATATTTCCTTAAATACTCTGTATTGAGTTTCTGCCCTAACAATGTGGTTCCACCAAATCACAATTCACTATGACAATTCAAGTTCTCTTAAAGCCCTAACCAATAAAGTTACCAACCTCTAAAATAAAGTGGCATGATTTCATTGATATAAAATCGTATGTTCATAATCTAGACATGAAAAACTCATACAACAATATCAAGGTGACAAGGTCTTAGCTGAGCAATAGTTTTCTAATTTTTGATAGCTTAAAAGTAGTTCGGATCCTCTGTCCCAAATTGACTGTGTCCCCGTGTCTCATCGTCGATCGGACGAGTCAAATTACATCTCAAGTATGTTGTGCACATCACGAGGATGTCGCACATATCTCGAGGATGTCATGACCATCTGATCGGCGATGGGAAACAAAGGAAACCTTCATTATCATTG
The DNA here is from genome assembly GCA_037177415.1 of Kaempferia rotunda. Taxonomy (NCBI): domain Eukaryota; kingdom Viridiplantae; phylum Streptophyta; class Magnoliopsida; order Zingiberales; family Zingiberaceae; genus Kaempferia; species Kaempferia rotunda. Next base: position 1,464,022 of record JBAMIB010000083.1, on the reverse strand, counting down.
ACAGTAAAGCTAAAAAAAAACAGAATTAAATTATGCAGTATGTAGCATACTAGCAACTTTCTGAATGAACCAAGCGAGAGGAAGGTTCACCTACAGCATCTTCACCATCTGGGTTCATACGAAATACATAGTATAGCAGGGCTAAGACCTCATTCATTCCTTGCACATAACCAATTGCTGGATTCATTTTAGCAAATAGAAGAAGAATATTCCTCATAGCCTCCTGTCATTGAAACATGATATCCAGTAATCTAGTTGATGAATTAGTTGCCAAAATCATAGATCATAAAAATAGCTACTAGGTTCTTCCTGCTAAAGGAGGAATTGCCAGAGAAAAAGTTCAAATCTTGATGTGTTCGGTGGAGATCGCGATCAATTTGCTCAATAATCTCTGCGTCCTAGGTAGCATATAAAGCTTAGCTTCGATTGGCAGTCAGCTTAAATTACTGACAAAACAGGATAATAACCTTGGAAAATTAAAGTACCTTGAAATACTGATTCCAGAAGCTACCATTTGCAAGGCATAATGGATGGTCCCCATTTGAGATTTCACGCCGGCAAAGCAATCCACCAGTATCATTATCTTGACAATGTCTAGTTGAATTTACCAACTCATCCTCAGAGGAATGTTCTGACTGGCTAATGAAACTTATAGTTAATAAAAAAATTTAAGCTAAAGTTTTCCCACAGAGACAAAAGCACAAAGATGATCAGGAGAATTAGTGATAAGGTCGACATGTAAAAAGGTCAAACACTCACAGGATTTACTAAATGTTCTCTTTTCAGTTCAGAAAATCTTAATCTGTTCTTGACAAGTTCTTCTTCCCATAAATCTTTCTGAGTGGGTAAATAGCCCAACAATAACTGCTTCATCAAGATAACGAAACATATGTCAGTCTAAAAAAAACCAAATTTACAAATTAGACAGAAACTACCAACAAAGACAATGGATTTCTTTTGTTGTAGTATTGATGGGTAGCAGATTTGAACCACAGCATGGATTATGAGCATTCTAAATATGAGAAAGATGCATCTTGTTCTGCAAATCATAGAGCTGCCCTATGGATAAACTGTGTGATTTAAAGGGTGAAAATCTAGTTGGACAAGCCTATTGCCTCATAATGGAAAGGAAATAAGGAATTAACCCTGTCTAGATGGCTAAAGTCTTGGAGTGCAAAAAAATCCCATTGAAATGTAGGTTTTCTCATGGCTCCTCATTCAAGTCAAACTTCCTTCCAGGATGTTACACACTTCATGAGTTCTGTTTGTGGTTTTTGTAGCATGGGTAGGCGCTTGACCATTTTCTAAAGGTTACCCTAGCATACGAGAGGCTTCGCACTCTTCTCTATTTGTCAAACAGCTGGAATTTTCTTTGCTCCCTCCGACTTGAGCCAGAACAATGTTCAAACCCAGTGGTTTCATCATTAGCAGTCACACCAATGTGATGGACACCCATGTAGACTTCTTCCTTTGTTGTGCGATAATCCATGTTGTCATGGTCTCACCATCAGAACTGCCCCCCATAGTTGTGCACCTTCACCTTAGACATAGTTCCAAAATACCTTCAAAACATTGATTATAAGAATGGTTATAAATCTGCTAGGTGTCTAATTGTCCAACTCAATCTTCACTGGAGGTATTCTGAGTTTCATTTATAGAGATTGCTGAAATTATATCTATAGCAGTTGGACCATATCATCAATGTCTGCACAAGAATTGCAAATCGTATATATACATGAAGACCTACATTTATGCATATATTGTAAGAAAATATTAAATTGAATAGAAATAATAGGGTAAAACCTTCCAAACAATTGAGCGGAAATCTCTATCAAGGTCACCACAGCAGGCAATTGATTGCAACACTTCCAAGTTTATGACATTCTGGGAAAGCTGTCAAAAAATATTGTTTTTGGAAATAATCAATAATGTGCCTGTATCCAAATAACAATATATCTTTAACCTGGATATCCTAATATTCATGTGTTCATTCAAATCCTGCACAAGCAATAAACACTAGTTTGGCAAATGAAGGATTTCCGCCAATGAACACTTGATATTGGAAAACTTACAAAATAAAACATATGTTTCTATGCTTTTAAAAAGCAAGCAAGATAGCAAAGAAAATGATATGTTACAGACTTGCAGCTTTAGTATGTTAGGTTGTATGTATTTGAAGTTAGCACATAAGAAACTGTTGATTCAGGTTAACCAGATATCTAAGGCATTCTCAAATTAATTTGAAACTAAATAAGTGATGACTGATCCTGAATACAAATACAGATATGAGTGACCATGTGTTGGTATTATATTTATAAATAAACATCTATGTTAAAACTATCACGAAAACCTAGTTGGAATTTTACATGGACAAATATGAAAATCTGATTTTATTTCCCATCATATTGTATGTACAACTCACTAATTCAAACGGTTTAATGAAGTGGCAAGTTTACTGCAGAAACTCAATGTTGGATGGGTAGTAAAGAAAGTTGGAACTTTCATGTAAAAATAAAATAGAGTTATTGCTACTTTGCCATACTTGTTCTGACAGCCATATAAGATCAGGATGAAGGCTTTCAGCAATCATTCGCTTCCCACTTATCAATCTTCTTTTTGTGTGAAAAAAAAATGTGGATAACAACCACGCACGCCAATTCCTTGATGAGGTAGAACATGATAAACAAGAGGCTCCGGAAAAAATATAGAACCTAAAGCTTGTGCATCAGAAGTTACCCAAGACTGAGAAACTAACGACCAGCAGCTGGTAGTCCGACCCAACCACTCCTACCCTATCAATCTACTTTGTTAGGCACTGTAATTTAGCTTTGCAAGAGACCTCAGTAGCATAATAGTTAAGTTCTACTTCTCATTGGCAAAATTATCATCAAACCTACATTACACTAGGGCGTTACTTGTTAAGCAGGTAATTCCTATTTCAGATGGAACAAACGCTCACTTTTTCGAGTGGTTGGCTTCCACTTGGATTATTATCCCTTTACCATATAGAAATTCAAACCCAAATTCTAAAAACATAAAAATAACTAAACAAACGCATCAAATTTCCCTGCAAATCACATTGACGTCCATGTTGAGATTAGGGGGGCAAACAAAAAACCCTTCCTAAACCCAAATTAATGACCAGGACCGAAAGTAGGAAGGCAGCTACCTGGAATTCCAAATCCGATCGTTTCTCCAAAGAAACCTCCTTGCCCTCGATACTGAAGAGTGTTCTCAAACTAGACGATCCCTCGAAAAAAAACCCGTTCTCCTCACCATCGTCTGGCCATCTTTTCCCATCAGATCTAACTATTCCGAAGCCAAAATGGAAAGTGCGGAGCTCCTCATCCTCTATTTCACCGCCATCGCCGTCGGCATCCTTCTTCTTCTGCACGGTTGTTTTGGCTCGATCGGGAAGGCGAGGCATGAAACTATCGGGGATCTTGAGCTTGCCCTTGAGCGACATGATCGGTTGAGAAGCAGGCCTTCAGGAGAAGAGGAGAAGGGAAGACGAGGTGAGGTTTTTGGCTCCGCCATGGAGGTGATGAGAAGGGAGGTAATAAAGAGCAGCGACGAGGGAGGAGCAGACGAGTAGGTTCGACCGTTAAGTGTGAGAGCAAATATACAAGGGGAAAACAAATTGTAAAGGTATGGAATTCAATTGAATTCCTTTGAGAATAAAAATTTAATTTCATCTTTTAAATAAATTTTTGAGAGAGAATTAATAAGAAATTAAAATTCAATTCAATTGACATACTGTTTATTTGTGATGAAATTTAAAGGGTGATAAAAAGACAATAATATTATTTAATTTAAAAGACAATAATATTATTTGTTGAGTGTGATAAAAAAAAATCAAACTTGATTAAACTCGTTAAGAATATACAATAATATTATTCTCAAAGGAATTCAATTGAATTCCATACCTTTACAATTTTTCCCCCCCTTGTATATTTGCTCTCAAAAATTTAATTTAAAAGACAATAATATATACTCAGAATTAATATGAGTATATTAGATAATATATTTAATTTAAAAGACAATAATATTATTTGTTGAGTGTGATAAAAAAAAAATCAAACTTGATTAAACTCGTTAAGAATTTTAATAAATAAGATCAATAGACAAATTCAAATACTATTAACGCTGACGTTTGATTGAATAGTGATTATCTATATGGTAAAAAAAAAATAATTCATTCATCCTAGTACTTCTATCAATCCGTTCTCAATCCATTTTAGACCAACATAGAGGAGGTAAATCATGGATAATTATTAATCATTAGTATAAATTGTCAAGACATGGAAAGATACATACTCAGATAGAAGAGCGGGTGACTACTAGCCCTAAAGTAATTATTAGGCCAACATGAAGGAGGTAATTAAATTACAGGTGACTACTAACCATTAGTTCGAATGGTTAAGACATGGGGGAGGTATATGCTCGGACGCGCCGAATTTCGACTTCTAAATCTCATATGATAATTTTTCATGTCTTAATCATCGCACTGTTCCAAGGGGACGAATATTGATCATCCATGACTGATGAGAAGAAAGATTTGTGAATAAAAATAAGAGAAATTGCAGTACTCAATGTTTCTCCAGAAAAAAAAATTATTTAATATTAAAGGATAATCATCTAGCTAAACATGCTTATATAGACAAATTCTCACTCATAATAAGTAAAATTGCAAAAAGTACTCTAAATAATACAAGAATAAAAATTATAAAAAATAATAAACTAGATGTTTGGAGCTTTTGAAAAGACACTAATGGTCTGTTTATTTTAAGGCGTGGATATATAAGAAAGAGAAAAAAATTTAGGGTGAAAAATTATCCTCAGAGGGCGATAAGAGAAAAGATTAAT
>JBAMIB010000083.1:1447498-1459056 GCA_037177415.1 Kaempferia rotunda | reverse complement strand
AAATGGTCCAATCAGTCGGCTAAACACTCATTCGATTAGACTTAAAAGGGAGGCTATTTGATTTGGATATTATAAGGGGGGAGAGAGATCTGGAAAAAAGGTGGGGAGTCATCAAGACCCTCGCAATCAACTCCCATGAAAGGGATACTCTAATTAGGTTCACCCTAAGCCTATTAGATCATCTCCTAAAAATGAGTCATACGAGCTCCAATTAATTTTTATAAAATTTCTAAAAATTCTATTAAGGTTATAACCCGAGCCACAAATAATATTTTATCACCATATCTAACAAATTTTGTATAAAAATTTTAAAAATCTGTACTTATTTTAATTGCAAACTAATTGTAATTAATTTCAAAAATACTTATTTTGTTGTTTGGTTTAACTTTAACTTAATTTGGGTTGCTGCATATCAAAAAGGGAAAGATTGTAAATATCTTGGGATGGTTTTAATGTGATGAACCAAGTTAAGTTAGACTCTGCGTATATAATCCCTTGTGTCTAAGTGTGCAGGGACTTATGAACATAGGAAGTTGAGCGGAATATGCAAAGAGTGAGAAGGATAACACAGGAAATGAGTCAACAGGCTTGAGCCATATGAGGGACGAGGAGCTGTGGAATAGTATACACATAGACGAGAAGTGTGTGCGAGGAACTTTAGAGGGATAAATGTTGGGTCTAAAAGAATTTAGATATCTTCACAATGACATGATATTGTTCACTTTGGGCCTACGTCCTCATAGTTTTACTCTTGAGCTCTACCTAAAAGCCATCATACCAATGGGATATCTTTCTCTTAGAAACTCATGATCTTTGCCATATGTTTTCAATGTGGGACTATGTTTGCAACCTTGCAACCCTAACAATCTCCCCTCAAATAAAGAACCACAGGCCCCCTCAAACTGAAAGTCTATCCGTTTGACTTCCGATTTTAGACCTACCATGAATTACTGCCTCTAGGTCTAACCGACCTATTAGAACTTCCTTACCTAGCCGCAACAATGACTTCTTGCCTGGTGTCTAGTCCTCTTTATTCAGACATAAGTGCCCCACTTTCTTTGTTCGAGTTAATATTCTACTCACATATTTCGATTGGATCATAACTCTTATGAAGAGTTGGTGATTTGTCCTTCTGGCAGTCCGGGCTCTGATACAAATTATTGGGTCCAAAAGAAATTTAGATATCTCCATAATGACTTGATATTGCCCACTTTGAGCCTAAGCTCTATAATTTTTCTCTTGGACTCTACCCAAAATGCCTCATACCAATAGAGATATTTTTCTCTTATAAACCCATGATCTTTCTAGTGTGTTTTCAAAATGGGATTATGTTTGTGACCTTACAACCCCAACAATGAGAAATCGGTAAAGAAGTTTGCTCGAAGAGAAGGCCAGAGTTAGGTTCTAGTAAGCTCAACTCTGGATGGCCGGATAATCACTCAAGCGACTGGAGTAGCAGTAGACAAGTCAACATAAAGTTGACTTATCTAGGAGCCCAGACTAGTTTGGGCTAGTTCAGGGGCCTCTACAAGCTTTTGCAGGGAGGATAATATTCGTAATCCATGTTAACAATGTTATATTTGAAAGCAGTTCTAAAACAATCGCCCTATGGTTTGTACCTATTTATTGGATAAAGAAAGATTAATTACTTGAGTACACATTCTATATGTGTTTGATTGGATCTTAAACTCACTAACTGAATATCCATTATATGATTCATAGCATGAAAGAACTTATGATTGAATCACAACTTGTGAACATCTCTACATATACAATTATGAATATATTGAAATAGTCACTAGCCGATGAATTGATGAGTTTGGACATCAACAATTCTGTGAACTAGCATAGGTTACTCTTCTTGGTGTAACCAAGCAACTATTCCTCACTGCCTAGAAATATTGGGATATCAAGAGTTAAATGTGTATGCTAGTTATGGTAACTAGTTCATTGGAGTGACATGATGAAAGCCTTCATATAGTTCTTTACATACATAGAAATGTCTATGAAGTTCTTACTACAACTTGAGTACCAATTTCCTTCAACTTGAGGTATTTAAGTCATCTCATGGAGGCTTATATTTTAACATCTCAAGTAAACATCTCTGAGGAGGTGTGGATCTTGGATAATTGGGTATAAGTCAAAGTGCCCGAAGGTGTTTGAATAGCCACCAGAAGATTCACCTTTGGTAAAAAGGAGATGTATACCCTATGGTCACTTGTCATGATTAGGGTGAGAGCTCTGAACAGTGCTGAGTTGGGTGGTTCGGCATGATTGGGGGTCGGCTGAAGTGTCGGCCAGATCTCGTGAGCGTCAGGTGGAAGAAGAAGAAAGAGACTAAATGCGATCGGGTTGGGGGAAGGAAGCATCGATGAAGCTTATGGGAGAAATCAGAATGAACATAGGTTTTAATGCCCGATTTATATATATACCTATGTTTTGATAACTCAACCTAGGTTTATCTAATTAGCACCTAAGTTAATTTTCTCAATCAACTCCCAATAAAGGGATACTCCAATCAGGTTCACCCTAAGCCTATTAGATCATCTCCTCAAACCTGTTAGGAGATCTATGTAAGGAACTAGATTGCTAAATATGCAGAAAAGTACATCGGAAAAATAAAACATCTAGTCCTTTCTAAAGGATCCATGCAAAGGAAACCGTATTTAAGTTTGTTAAAGAGAGTTCTACCTTTGTAGCGTGAGCATGATCTCCCAACTGCTAGGATCTCAACATGATAAAGTGTTCGCACCTCTGTTGGTATCCACATGAACACGCATCATTCATCTTACGAACTCACGAACTTGGAGAAGGAAACTAGTTAAGGTTGTGCTAGCAACCTCCAATGGGAGTTTGGCCAAAGATGCGAGAAGAAGAAGAAGACCAAAGGAAGAAAAACAAATCTCTAATGAAAAAATGAATTCAAAACTCCTTTTGCACTCATCTAATCAAATGCTTTAATTTATATTAATGTTTCATTAATTCAATATATGACTCTTAGTCTTATCCCACATGACCAAGTCAAAATTGACCATTCATCTTCCTTAATGAATTCAAGTTTATGATGAGTGTGACTCACCATGTGACTTAATGAGTCTAATCATTGATCCTATCCGAATTTCATCATGTGACTCAATGAGCTCTCACCCTTTGGTCAAAGCACCACATGTTAAGTGTATTGTACTCTTGGACATATATACGAGTAACTTGAATTTGCATGATGAGTACTTGGGCTAGGTGTGACGTAGTAAGCCTAGTGGAGACTAACACATAGATCATGTCCTAAACCAAGTGATTATAAGATGAGTGAAAGGATTGAGGTACAATTTACTGTAGCTGCTGAAAGGTTCAGAAGTGGTTCTGGAATCAACCGTTTGAATTTTTGGTCAATTGGAGAACATGATGTACTACTAGGTACCAATCATGATCGATTTATAATTAATGGTTAATTATGGGCGACCAACATAACTAGGAACCTATTGAATTACTTGCACTACGAGTTTATCCAAGAAACATAAAACGAGTTTGAGAATTAGATTCTCAGATCGAAAGAGATTAATTTTTGTTGGAACGGAAATGAGGATGTGCCATGTCTTTTAAAGACGAGTTGGATCATCTTTAGTTTAATTAATGAAATAAATTGGTTTAGTTTTTTAATTAAATGAGATTTGATTATTAAAGCAAATTGGTTTGGTTATTGAACCAAGTAGTTTGGTTTTCAACCAAATTTAAGGCTAATAGTATGATTTGTGGATTAATGGATACAAGTTTAGATTTGATCCAAACCTGATAGGTGATCTATGTAAGGAACTAGATTGCTAAATACGCAAAAAAGCACATCAGAAAAATAAATATCTAGTCCTTTCCAAATGATCCATGCAAAGGAAATCATATTTAAATTTGTTAAAGAGAGTTCTACCTTTGTAGCGTGAGCATAATCTCCCAACTGCTAGGATCTCAGCATGATCAAGTGTTCGCACCTCCTTTTGGTATCCACATGAACATGCATCGTTCGTCTTAAGAACTCACAGACTTGGAGAAGGAAACTAGTTAAGATTGTGCTAGCAATTTCCAAGGAGAATTTGACCAAAGAAGTGAGAAGAAGAAGAAGACCAAAGGAAGAAAAGCAATTCTCTAATGAATAAATGAATTCAAAATTCCTTTTGTACTCATCTAATCAAATGCTTTAATTAATATTAATGTTTCATTAATTCAATATATGACTTTTATTCTTATCCCACATGACCAAGTCAAAATTGACCATTCATCTTCCTTGATGAATTCAAGTTCATGATAAGTGTGACTCACCATGTGACTTAATGAGTCGAACTCATTGATCCTATCCGAATTTCATCATGTGACTCAATGAGTCAAACTCACATCATGCTAAATTGATACAATAAGTCTAATTCAAATTGAACTCAATCCAATAGTAGGATCCAATTGAGTTAAACCCAATGATTGTAATTCTTATTAGACTTAATCCAATGATCCATCATATGAATCTATCTCCAAATTAACGTGTTCTTAGTGTGTGACCCAATAAGTTCTCATAACGTTGACAATGTCTCTAAAATCATTTTACTGACATAAGTAATGAGTGACATCTAGCAAAGCATCATTGCTACCTAAGTGATGAGAATGTCGAGATCTGACATAACCTTTTCATGTTCATTATCATGTATGACTTTCTCCTTATATCTAGATTGATCGATGAGGTATAGACCGTGTCACCCTCTTATCAATCTATGTGTTTCTTGATCCCCAAGTAGACACACTCAATCAAATAAGCTCAATATCTCATATTGGCCAATTTGAGCATGGTCATGCATTCTTGTGTCCTACTAATCAAGGGGCCCACTGATATCACTTCCGTCATATGGAAGGAATTGATCTCATCTACATCACTCACATCCCTCGGTATAACTTGTTGCATGCCCAGTGATCGACTTTATAGTCCACCCTGTTACAGGTGACGTTTGTCAATACCAAAACATACAACTCCTTATGAAGAGAACTGTAGTGACTTCAGTTCTAAAGACTATCCATACTAATAGTCACTATGAGAATGTTTATGACACATATATAACAATCCATAAAATATTCTCATGGTGGGTCATTCAATACATATTCTCTAATATATACTCATGTGTCAACCTGATATCTCATATTCATGACTTGAGAGATAAGTCATCCGTTAACCTACATGCTAATCTCAATGCATTAATATTGTCCCTGTATATTAATGCTTGACTAGGAATATTTAAGAGTAGTGTCCTTTACAACCTCTCACTATCAATTTAACCAATTGATATATTGTAGATTAGGACCTACTATACTAAGACATTATTATACTTATTCATTTGGCATTGATATGAAGTAAATATAATAATCAACTTTGCCTTTTATTAAGTGATGAAATATGATACAAAATGTGCCTTTGTCTATAATCTCATAATTGGAACTAAGGTTTAATGCTAACAATATATATATATTGATATAGAGTTGGGAGAAATATGAGCAATTCATTAGAGAATAGGTTTTTGGAAAACCTAATTCCCTTCATTCTCTCCTCCCTCTTGTGCCACCGACCACCTCCCAATAAGGAGATTGGTTTTCATTAGTTTGACCACCTCAGGACCTCTAGCTGCCTTCTCCACTTTGGTCAGAAGGTCCCCGACAACCAGGATGACACCAGAGCACAAGAGCTCCAACCACGTGCAGCCGACCAAACCAACAAAACCCGGGCGGACATATTCTGTTTGCCTGCTGTTTAGCTAATTCCTAGCCTCTGTTCACTCCATTTTTAGTGAGAAAACTTTGCTATTGAATACCTGATATTTAGGGGTACTTTTCACCTCTTTACTGGCAAAGTTTGGGCATTGGAAAGCCTCTAGAAGACATATTCACAACAACTTCTTCAACGAGATAATAGGTTGTTTTTGGGTTTCTGTCCTATGTCTTTGCACGTAAGGCTACTACCTTTCGTGAATATGGGACTCGAGCTTTGTGAAGCCGTCTTGATGAAAGCTCAGCGTGGATACAAATAGAGGCAATACTTTTGAGTGTGGCTTAGTTGATTCAAATTTCGCTTGCTCATTGATTCTAGAGGAGGCTTGCCTTGCGAGGCTAGCAATTGCTCCCTATAAGGTCTGCTAACGAACTTTCAAGGTATGCTTAGTATAAATTATTTTCTATAAAATTTTACATTAGGATCATGTCTGCATGAGATGTATCTTCGTATGCCTGTGATGTGTGTGCTATAAAAATTAGGAATTATTATTATTTTGTCATCTGCTATATATGTTTAAGAAATGTGTTTTAGCATCCAGCTACATTAGGCATATTCCAATAGTGGTATCAAATCCTGATCGTGCTTTGACATGATCGTAAAATTATTTTATGAGTCATAGTTAGTCATAGATTGATTTATGATTTTTTCTATTTAATTAAGAATTTCTATTTTTTGAATGTTTCCTAATTTGTTAGGAAATTTCAATTTTGGAAAAATTGTAAAATAATTTAAAAAATTTTGTTTTGAAAATATTCTAGAAAGATTCTTAATTTTAAAAAAATGTATATTTTTGGAAAGTTTTCTAATTTGTCAGGAAATTCTAATTTTAAATAATTTAGGAAATTTCAGTTTGGAAATATTTTGTAAATTAATTTCTGAAACTTTTCCTATTTTATTATGAATTTCTATTTTTAGAAAGTTTCTTAATTTGTTAGAAAATTCCAAATTTGGAAATATTTTGTAAATAATTTATAAAATTTTATTTTGGAAAGTTTTTTTATTTTATTAAGAAAATTTTAATTTAGGAAAGTTTCTTAATTGTTAGAAAATTCAATTTTAAAAAGTTTCTAAAATAATTTAGAATAATTTCAAAGATTAAAGATTCTGAATAAATTAAAAAATTCTAATAATAAATTTTCTAACTTATTTGGTAATTTAAATTAGGAATTTGTTTCCTAATTAATTAGATTTTCTTGATTAGGAAATAATATTCTAGGTAAACTATATAATTAAAATTTATAATTTATTTCTAATTTAATTATAGGAATCTTTATTTATAAAAATTAGATTATTAATTATATATTATTTACAAATTATATTAAAACAACTATAATGTTATTTATAGCATATCATTAGATGTATAATTAATAATATAACATTCTCATGGTAGATACATTAGATGTATGCATTTATATATCATGCGTGTAATATGTTATATTATTAATTATATACCATATGTGCAATGTGTTATTAATTATTCCATTATTAAATGTAATTATGTCATACATATGGGATGTCATATCATCATATTTGTCATACATGTGATGTCATATAGATAGATTATTTGCATTATGACGATGAGACATAAATCTCTTACAAAATTTAAAGTTTACACATTCTGTAAATATGGTAAGAGTGAAAGTTTAATTACTTTTTTGAGTTGTTGTACCAAAGCTAAGCTCAACCTGAAATTAAATATGTTCAAACCATTGAGATTTGATTTCATGATTAACGGGTTGATTTTAACTTGAAGCGTTGATTTATTATGCCAAAGCCAATGTCAACGTGGATAGAGATGAAGTTACGTGATATGAATTTGATGTATACTTGTTAATGTATTAACAACCCGATGATTATGTGAATATTCAATTGGTTGATAGCATAATGCGATTGTTATGTATATGTGATATATAATCGGTATATGTGATACCTACTACTATAGATAAGAATGATTTGTTGGTCAATGTCAAGGTTGTTCTTATCTATAGTGGATATCAAACCACTTGGAGAAAACCTACGATCTCTTAAATTCAAAGTAAGGGCTCTAGAATTCAATAAGAAGGTAAGAATCTATATTCATATGTAATTTTTTTATATTTATGGAATAAATCATCTCTCTCATATTTTCTTGATTGTGTGTTTCTAGTTTATTAGAATAAGCATTTTTCTTTGGATTTGTTATCAACTTTAAAACCAAACAAATTGATTGGATCGAACTTCTTGAATTGGTTTCGCAACTTGAGTATTGTTCTCATAGCCAAGAAAGAAGAACTGGCTCCAAAGGGCTCGTGTTACCATTTTAATAAGATGAGACATTGGCGAAGAAATGACAAGATTTATCTTGAGTCTATGAAGAAGAAAAAGACATTCGATGCCCTATCTCCTTCAAATGTCTTCAAGATTGAATACTTCTTCAATCATTTGGTATTGGATACTAAGTGTGTCTTACATATATATAATGACATAAGTGAGCTAAAAGAATAATGGATGACAGGATAATCAATTAGCTTCCTACACATGACTAGTCGCCTTAGCCATATAAGCAAGAAACGCATGTCCGAATTACATAGTAGTGAAATCCTGGAATCATTTGTATTGGATTCATTTGATACACGCGATTGATGCTTAAAAGTCAAAATGACTAAGTTATCTTTTTCTAAAAAGGTGAACTAGTGGGATAGTTGCTTGGCCTTATACATACCGACGTATGTGGACCAATATCAACTCTAGCATGAGGAAGTTACAACTACTTCATTATCTCCATCGATGATCACTTACGATTTGGGTATATGTATTTATTGAAATACATGGCTAATACCTTTGAAAGTTTCAAAGGATCTAGAAATGAAGTAAAGAAATATCATGCAAAGGTATTAAAACACTTCAATCAAATCGAGGTGGTAAATACTCAAGCAAGGAGTTCCAACATTATCTTAGAGACAATGTGAAATTATCTCTATAGACTCCGCCTTACATGCCGCATTGTAATGATATGTCTGAAAGGACAAACCAAACCTTGTTGGACATGGTTAGGTTGATTATAATTCATGGAATTCCACCCAAAACCTTTGGGGGTTACGCATTCAAGATAGTTGTTTACTTGCTAAATAGAGTCATGACTTAGACAATCTCTACTACTTCTTTTGTGAAATGCACTAGTACAAATCCTCATTTATCTTATTTGAAAAGATGGGGCTATCCTGCTTATTTGAAGAGTACTATATCAGATAAGTTGGATACTAAGTCAGATAAGTGTCTATTTATTAGTTACCCTAAAGAAAATAGGGATTACCAATTCTATCACCCCTTAGAACAAAATGTTGGGATACAATAAAAGTCCCACATCGAAAAGAGATGAAAAAGATTATGGGTTTAAAAAGGAATGAGATATCTCTATTAGCATGAGGCCATTGGGTTGAGTACAAGAGCAAAGTCATGAGGGCTTAGACATAAAGTAGACAATATCATGCTATTGTGTAGATATGTGTATTCATTTTTGGCACAACAAATGATATCAGAGCCATGGTCTAGACCAGATGCCACATGAGGTGGCCTTGAACGAAGTCGAGGGGAGGCCCAGAGTAGGGAAGGATGAACAGATGTTTGTGGGGAGGCCAGGAGAGGGTCAGGATGACCGGATGCTTGCGGGTTGACCCGAAGAGGGTCAAGATAACTAGATGCTCACGAGAAAGCCAAAGTGGTCAGGATGATCGGATGCTCACGGGGAGACTCAGAGCAGGTTAGGGTGATCAGATGCTTGCGGGGAGGCTCAGAGAAAGTGAGAGTGATTGGATGCTCGCGGGGAGGCCCAGAGTGGGTAAGTATGATCGGATGCTCACGGGGAGGCTAGAGTAGGTCAAGAGTGACTAGATGCTCATGAGAGGCCAGAGCCGGTAAAGACTAATAGGATGCTCACGAGAGAGGCTCAGACCATCCGAGTAATGATAGTCTTTTATTTGAGGGGAGGATTGTTGGGATACAATCAAAGTCTCACATTGAAAAGAGATATTAAAAAATCATCCTTTTAAAAGGTATGAGATATCTCTATTGACATGAGGTCTTTTGGGTAGAGCCCAAGAGCAAAACCATGATGGCTTAGGCCCAAAGTGGATAATATCATGCCATTTTGAAGTTATGTGGATTCCTTTTGGGTTTAACACAAAATATGTTTGTTTCAAGGCATGTTGTATTTCTAGAGAAGGAATTTCTCTTGTAGGAAAATAGTGGGAGTAAGGTTAAACTAATAGTAGTTCAAGTGACTCTAATAGACATAGTAGAGATGCCTATGCAAGAACCAAAGTTGATTACTCATTGGGATGATGTAATGGCCAAACTTGTTGATACATCGCATATTTGTAGATTTAGTAGGACACGTCTAATTCTAAGAGATATTGATTTCTCATAAATGAATTGAAGATGTGTTACTCATTGAGGATGAGGAACCTACTAATTATGAAGAAGTTCAGAATAGTTCAGAAAGGGTCTTATGGTTTGAAAGCTATGAAATCTGAAATGGATTCAATGTATGAAAATCAAGTTTTGGAACTTGATGGACCCACCCCAAGGTATACTACCTATTGGGTGTATGTTGGTTTTCAAGAAGAAAACCGACATGGATAGTAAGTTGATTACCTATAAAGCAAAATTGGTGGAGCAAGGCTATCATCAAAAACTATAGTATTGACTATGATAAAACCTTCTCACTAGTAGTCTTTCTTAAATATATTTGGATACTCCTGGCCATAGTAGGTCATCATGATTATAAGATATGGTAAATGGATGTGAAAATAACTTTCCTTAATGGAAACTTATTCAATGATTTGTATATGATACAACTCGAATGTTTCACCTCCTTTAACAATTACAAACTATGCAAGCTTCAACGGGAAGCAAAATTCCAGGAGTTGGAATATTCACTTTGATGAGATAATCAAATAGTTTGATTTCTCCCAAAATCTGGACAACCCCTATGTGTACATGAAGGTTAGTGGCTGTATAATCTTTTTTCTAGTGTTATATATTGATAACACATTGCTTAAAGGAAATGATATGTCCATTCTAAAATCAGATAAACTTTGGTTGTCCAAAATATTCTTCATGAAAAACATGAGAGAAGTAACCTATATCTTTGAGATTAATATCTATACAGATAGATCAAAAAAGTTGCTTAGTCTTTCACAGTCAACATACATCGATAATGTGCTAAAATGATTTAGCATGGAAAAATCCAAGAAAGGTTTTCTTCCCATGTGACATGGAATTTACCTTTAGAAGTGTATGTGTTCGGTCACACGAGATGAGAGGATTCACAAGATTTAGATCCCATATGTAACGCCCCAAAATTTTCACAGAAAATTTTAAGTAATTAGGATAGTATTTATAAGAATTAATGAGAATTTTTCCAAGAAAAAAAAATAATAATAAAAGGAAGTAAAAAGAGGTCTAGCAAAGGTTTGAACCTTAGACCTCTTGGAAGATGGAGAATGGAGAAAACCAGTTGCCCCAGCAGGGGTGTGCTGGTAGAAAGGAGAGGGAAATCATGTTAAGGGGTTAAAGGTGAAGAGACACCTCTCTTCATTAGTTTAAAAGGAGAGAAGTTGAGAGAAGTTACCAACTTCTCATTTGCTTTCTTCTTCCTCCTTCCTCTCCACCGAAACTCCAAAAGCCCTCATCCCTTTTCAATCTTCGAAATCCATCAAGGGATTTCATCCCAAGGATCTTAAGCAAGGGGAAGGGCACTCCAAAGGTTAGGACACCCTCTAAA
>JBAMIB010000083.1:1407384-1421941 GCA_037177415.1 Kaempferia rotunda | reverse complement strand
GCGGATTCTCCTCTCGGCGCGACATTCTTTTCCCGAGCTTGAAGGAGGGCGTTCTCCGGCGAGTTTGGGATCTTTCTTCATCATCACCATCACCCAATCATTGTAACACTTAATCCGGAAGTCAGAATTGCAGAAATCCCATGTTTGGCGCGAATTGGGTTTCTCCAGCACTGTGAGGAGTTGTTAAGGGCGTTCTTGCACTTTGATCAGTAGCCGGACATTGAAAGGATGCTGCACTTTTAGTTGCCGAGTCTTGTAGAGGGCGTTCTCTTCAAGATTTTGATTGACAACCAAAAGAGAGCTTGTTGAGTTGCGGATTTGAAGAGAAGAAGATGTTTACATTCATTCATGCATTTTTCCTTATCTGTTGCATGTAGATTTGATTAAGTTTACTTCTGTTGCATTGCATTTCCATGTTAAACCCCCAAAACTTCAATTCCGTGAGCTGTGATGATTAGTTTTGAATGACATTGGTTGGTGTTTTGAGTTTGGAATAAGTGTTGTTTAATGTAGCTTTCATTCTATTTTTGTGTTTAAATTTCGTTCATAATCTGTTAAAACTCAAAACCCTTTGCTAGATTTAGTTTTATGCCATTTAGATTGAATTTAATGTTAGTGTTAGCTTAGTTTCGGTTTTGTGACTTTGATGGTTTAGATTAGTTTCATACCTGTTATTGCTTTAGATTTAGGTTTCAATTTTGTTCTAAATCAGCAGCTAGATTGTTAGGTTTAGTGTGATGCAATTTTGCATTTGAGTAGCATAGATTTGTTGAGTTGAATGCTAGGTATTGTGTTAATTGTTGGTGCATGAATTTAGCTTTTGTTATCTCTGAATTTGGTATGTTTTGTTCTTTAGTTTAAGTTAGAGTTAGATTGTTTCTTTCATGTAATTTGAACTTTAGTTACACTAGGTGTTTGGTAGTTGTCATAGTTCAATGCATTAGATTTTGTATTTTGGCACATTAGATGAGTAGTTCATTAGTCTTTTAAGTTAGATTTAAGTTTTCAATTGCATGTTAAATCTTAGATTTGAATATGTTTTCATGAATTTCTGAATTTTAGTTAGTTTCTAAGTAGTTGTTGTCATTTACTTTTATGCATTTCCATGACAATTAATGGTAGTTTATTTTCATGCATTAGTTTAGGTAAATTCTAAATAGATTAGGTTTTTGTTAATTGCATGCTTAATTTAGGAATTCATGTTTGTTAGCATTAGGTTAAGTTTGACTTCATTTGCAGGTGCATTTTAATTCAATTAGTTTTAGGATTCATGTTTTTACTAGTTTAGTTTAACTTAGGGTTTTATTTTATCTTGTTTTACCTCTTAGGTGTAATTTTATTGTTTTAGGTTCATTCTAGAAAACCCCAAAATTTCATTTCATAACTCAAAAATACCAAAAAGAGTTTTCTACATCTAATTTGAACATCCATTGACTAGTTCCTTGTGAGATTCGATCTGGGCCCCTATCTACACTTAATTTCTGTGTTGTAATTGTGGGGTTTTCAGTTTATTAATTTGAGTGGCTTCGCGTGACATGTAGTAAAAAGCTCACATCAAATTTTGGCGCCATTGCCGGGGATAACCCATGCACTTGCGAGTACGACATCACTCGATCAGTAGAGCATCGATGTATCCTTTTCATGGGGGTTTTGACCATGGACCGGTCTTACTAGGTTATACAACATAGAAGGTACATTCAAATATATAATCTACACTGAGGTGGAAAAGTGTAGAGTTAGTTGCTTAACACTTACGAGATATAACCATAACATAGATGAATAACTTAGAGATTACATTTAGAAATATGACTTGTACTGATGCGAAAAAGATAAAGTTAGCTGTTTATCCTATACGTGACCAAGCACCATGTGGAGGAAGATGCAGAAGATGATCTTTGAGAAGCAGAGCATCACTTGGTGATGATTTTGAGATGTTACAGGGAGCTAGTATTTCTTTGCCTCCTTTTCTATTGCTCATCGCTAGAGGTTACAGAACCTTAAGTAGAACAATCGTAGTACGATGGATTAAAAAGTAATGGTTAGTCAACTCAACTAGCATGTCTTCATCAAGTAGATCAAGCCTTGACCATATGATCATTACCCAGGTCTTGAAGTCTATATTTAAGATCAGAGTGATTGATCTTTTGTCGACATTTATCGGAGGACATTTATGGGTACGATTATGAGAATTGTGGAGATACTCTTTTAATGGGTAGATTCTCAATGAAGAGGTTAAGTGACCCTCTGGGCTATGGACTATCATTTCCTTTATTTTGGATGTTTGAGTACATGAAAAGATGGGATATATCGAGGATAGTACATCATTTTGCTCAGATATTGGTATGGTTTAAGCATACCTAGATCTGTTTCTAGATGAACTCTTTATCTTCTGAAAGTTAAGTGGAGTTTGAGATTGTGTTATTTTTTGGTACAATATAGAAAATGAAATTTTGGATATATGGTGGATATCTGTAAATTTATTAAAAGGTAGATGATTTCCTTCTACTCTATCATTGTTCACGGAGTTGTTAGGTTTGATTGACATTAAGGATTATTTGAGGTTGTTGGATATTATAATATCAGATATTATGATATATTAGGATATGATGATCTGTTAGTGGATATTTGACTTGGTGATCTATTTTTGATTATCTATTGTTGATATTGATAGGTAGAGTAGCACGGGTGTGATTCTTATAGATATGGTGATTTATAGTTGATGATCAGATTATATATTATCATATTATAGACTTGTTGATAGTGATCTTACTATTTAGTGTGCCCAGTGTATGGACATTATGAGTTCTTGGTAATACCATTTAGGCTTACCAATGTTCTAACTATTTTCATGAACTTGATGAACTGGGTATTCCTAGGGTATTTGGATTAGTTTGACATTGTCTTTATTTATGATATTGTAATTTATTCCCGACTTGAGGTAGATCACGAACAATATCTTCATAGAGTTCTAGAGATGCTTCGACGAGAACATCTTTATGTGAAGATCAGTAAATGCACATTCCATCTACCATCTGTGGGATTTCTAGGACACATTATCATATCCAATAGGAGTATATCAGTAGACCACAGAAAATAGAGACTATTATCAACTAGGAGCAGCTGAAGCCTATACAAGAGATTCATAGTTTCTTTGGATTAGCTAGATATTACTATGGGAGATTATCCTATATGGGAGGATTTACTCTAGGAAACACATAGATCTGGACTTACAATCCATTCGGGTGGTACACAATGTATAGGGACTTGAAACATTTCTATTAGTGGAACTACATGAGGAAAGACATCAGAGACTTTGTAGGTCGATGTCTAATATGTCTGTTAGTGAAGATTGAATATCGAAGATAGCTGGTTTACTCCCAAAGATACAAATACTGGAACAGAAATGGGAGTATGTCATAATGAATATTGATGTAGGGTTACCTAGGACACGGAGAGGGCATGACTCGATTTGGGTGATCATTGATTAGTTAACAAAATCGGCTCATCTTCTACCGATCCATAGGATGAATTCTTTGGACTGATTAGCAGAATTGTACCATAGAGGGATCACCAAACTTCATGGGATACTTTTGAGTATTATATCGGATAGAGATCCGCAATCTAACTCACAGTAGTAGGCTATGGGTATAGAACTCCATTTTAGTATAGCTCTACACTCTCAGACAGATGGACAGTCTGAGTGCACTATATGGGTGTTACTGGATCTGCTAGGAGCGTGAGTTATGGATTTTAGAGGGAGTTGATTTACTCACAGTTGGTTAGACAATAGTTTGAGAGTAGCGCAAGTTCGGTGAGCTCATAACCCATAGAGTAGTGACCATCTACTTGGAAGTGGAACATCATATAGATTTATAAGGAAACCATAAATTCCTCACGTTTGAAGATTTGATCATGATACTAGGATGGAGTAGTATATGGGTATGCTATTTGGTTGTTACTCTTAGATCATGATCTTTGAGTTTTAGCAGTACATTTAGGGATTAAATTTTTATTAGTGGGGGAAAATATAAGATACAACATAAAATAATAATAAAATAATAAGTGTTATTGGAGGAATAATCTTATTGTATTTTCTGAGATTTTTAGAATTTTTTCTAGATTTAATCGGAGCCATGATGATACGCTTAAGAGGATGAAGTTATTTGGCAAAGAAAAAAGTCTATTTAGAATACCCAATTAAAGTGGGAGTTGATTGACTTTATTAACCTAAAGTTATGATTTAATTAACCTAAGTTTTAAATGATTAACCTAAGTTAGCTTTCTCCTTCTCATTTTGCCAAGTCTCCTTTGCTCAATCCCAATCCACCACTGCCCCTCTCCCTCTCCTCACCGACGCTGACTACCTCCCATATCGCCGATGTTGATAGCCTCTGTACTAATCTCCTTGGTCGGTCTCTTCTCCATCGATGACGACTAGAGTCGGCCGACGCATCGACTCCCACAGGTCTCACCAGTGTTACAACCACTACTACCAAGAGAGGGACTCATTGATCATCCTTCTCCTCATCCTCTCTGACCATTGACACCGCCCTCTACTCGAGCGTTATCGTTAGCCTCTCCTGTGCACTATCGTCCTCTCCATCGCAACAGCCACCTCCAGCATCTTTCTGTCTATGTAGAGTGTTGGGATCAGAGGTTATTAGGGACAGAGATGGGGTTGCAATCTCAATATGTTGTGACTTTCTATGATGGGTTCAGATGATAGTTCCTGTTGCCATCGCTGCTGCTGAGCCTAACTCACATCGCAGCAGCCACCAGTCCCTCTTGTGTGTCATTGCTGGGATCGAGCTCTAGTTCCACAACAACATTGATTTTCTTCCACAAGGGGTTGATGATCTAGATTGGGGTAAGGCATGCTTAGTATTGGATTAATAAAGATTCGATATCATTTTTGTGTTGAAATGGTTAAATTAGTTGATTATGGAGTTATTTGATAAATTGGGTTGGTTAACAATTAATCATGGTGGATTTGATTGAATCATAAGGTGGATTAATAGGAGATTAATTTGTTTAATTAGTTATCCATGTTCATGATTGATAGTAGTGTTAGTGTGATTATTAGTTGGATTGTAAGTTCATTTCTTATTTGGATAATTGAAACTTGTTATTGGATGATTAATTAATTAGAATTTTATGGATTAAATAATTGGATGGATTAACTATAATTGATAATTAAGGGTTTCCTTAATTTGATTTAGAATTCAATATAGCTTAGTGGATTCATTTCCATGGTTAATTGAATTTTATGGATGGAAGTGGTTGATATGGATGGTTAAACTTGGAGTTGATTAAGTAAAAGGATGATTAATTTAGTTGTAGATTAATTGTGATGTAATTGAATTACAAATTTGGATTTACTAATAAATCATTTATGTGGGAAGTGTTAATAGGGAGAATATTGGTTGGTGTTTAGCAATTGATCATGATGTTAATATATATATATTGGATCAACTGGTGAATTGGATTGTGCTTGTGGATTAAATCCGGATTAGCTGCTAGTATGGTGATGATTAGTTGTGATTGATTGTGATGTGATTAATTAGGGTTGAAGTTGGATTAATTCGAGTTTAGGGGTGAATTGTTTTACCGAGACCTAAACTTATACTGGGGGTTAAGCGATAATCATGTTTCGATTATAGTTACTCTATATAGGTTTGAGGATATGATCTTGCTATTTAATTCTTATATAGCTGAATCAAACTTATTGATGCAAGACTCTCATTCAAGGTGAGTTTTTCAAAGTGGGACTATTTTTGACACGATCTACATTTTGAGGCAGATACCTCTTCCTTGACCTATTCTAGTTATTGATCTTAGTGTATGGTTTCTTGTTGATGATTATGTTGTTTTATCTTAAATCTATTTGTTTATGTTATCTTACTTGATACTTGCCGCTTGACCTTAGAGATAATCTGTTAATTATTTATACAGTCTTATTTTTTATTTCTATACTCTATGGAGTTTATGCATTTATGATATACATTATAGGAGATACCATGTTAATTGATTGTATGCATGTAGTGTGTATATGTGTATGGTATACAATGTAGGAGGTAATCTGATTGACTGTCTATATATTGTTGAGTAACTATTTGGGTGGATTGTATTATAGTTATTGTTTGTACTTCATTTGTTGTTGGTAAATACTTGTTTGATCTATGCATATATAGATACATGTGATTGATGGATCTTGAACTGGGTTATATCTATGATATTTATGCACACGTGTCTGGTGTGTTTATTAGAAGAATCGGGTTGATTAAAACTATGTTATGTGTGTATACATGTTTGAAGTGTCTTTTAGCAGTATTAATGCAATTAATCCTATATTGGGTGTGTACACAGGTTTGGGGTGTACATTTAGGAGGTATCAGGTTGATGAACCTATGTCACCGCGTAACCACATGTGTGGGATGTATGTTATGTGTTTTGTGTACTGAATGTATTGTGCTGATTGGGTTGTTGCGTTGATTATCATGCATGATATATAGTGGACACCTGTTGAATCTATCTATACCAATATATTCATGTGATAGGTTATTGGTGTACCCGATATACTTGTGTTGATTGGGTTGTTGTGTTGATGATGACCATATCTATATCATGATTATTATATCATGTGTATCATCACACTATGTCCATGCTGACGACCATTGTCTCCTTTGTTGTGTGAGAGAGTCTTCAATCATTTTCGGCTAACCATTCGGCCACTCTAAGGGAGTGGTGGTATAAAGTGGCGCCTGTCTTGTCTTGTCCGCTCGGCCATTCTGAGTAGTGGCTGCTAGAATCACGTAGATAGTTACTTTCTTGTTATGTATCTAATAACTACTCTGCATCCTATCCGTCTCAGTCATAGTCCTGCCCGCTCTGCCATACAGATGCCATGGTAGTTGGAGTGGTGTGTATGAGTGACGCAGACATGATCATATGTACATAATGAACGGTGCATCTTTTGGAAATATATTGCATTCATGTCTAGTAGATACAAGCTACATGTGATTATAATATGTTGCATTTGCTTGAGATATGGTTGATGCACTTGATTGTCATGATTCATACATGTCATTTATATTACATGTATATGTTGTTATAGGATCAGGTATTACAAAAAGTTATGTATTAGATCACTATGATTGTTTTCGATCATTACCCTGTATATATTATACTGGTACTGATACTGATATGTGAGTTATTTACGTTGTCTATGATCATGTTTCTATTTCCTTTTGACATTGTATACCTTTGACCACTCTGTTATTATTTATATATCATGCCCTATCTTATTTATTACCTACTGAGTCACCCGGACTCTCCACCCCCATTGTATGTTTTCTATTTTTCAGGTATCATGTATATGTAGTTGAGTCACTTGGTGTGCCCCAGTTGTCAGTCCCTAGTCCATTCTGAAGATGGTTTCTCTTTCATGATTTTGATTACTTGTTCATAGTTGGATTTCATTTAGTTTTGGAATTGTAATAAATATACTTGAACTTTGGAGTTAGCCTTTGGGCTCATGGATTATTATATCGAGTTTTGGATATCCTACCCACATTTTCCACTATGTTTTGATAGTTCCAGTCTAATAGGTTGTCGACTCTTTGTGTTCCAGCCAAGTGGGATGTCGACCTTGGTGAGTGGTTGTATTTTCTTTTTGCCAGTCGTGTAGGCTGCTTATATAAACGGCGTGGTTGTGCTTTAGTCAGTCGTGTAGGTTGTTTTCCTTATAAACTGTGTGATTGTGGATGATATTCCAACCGTATTGGCTGAGGTAGTATATTGTGTGTCATGTGACCATGTATCCAAGCTTTAATTGTCATAGTTACAGAGGAGGTGTCGTCCGATTTTTGTCAGACAACCTTACGCTCGGGGCGTGACATATTAAATAATTCATATTTTTAAAATTAAAACTTTTTGTTTCAAGTGGGTCACTCTGCTATAATTATAACTATTTGTTTTGATGTTAGTCTAAGTGTAATATTCAACATAGAGAAGGCTAGAATTTTATAATCATTAGATACATGCATCCAAGCGCATGTCGTATTTTGAAGTGTGTAAGTGTACGTCAAAATAGTCTTGTGTCATGTTCTTAATCTTGGAGTTCATAACCTAACTTGTCCTAGCGCTGCTACCAAATCTTCTCTTGAAATCATTCAAAATTCCATTTGAAATCCTTCCACAATTATTGAGATCATGGTTATTCAATTCTACCATCAAGATGTTGAATATGTAATTATAATCTTATTGATAAATAGTTTTTGACATATTAAAGAAATATAGAAACACTACAACAAATTAAATTTCAAATTGTGAGGGAATAATTAGTGATCAAGTTTAATTCAATCTCTAAATTTAGGATCTAAATTAAATATCGATCACTAATTAATTAGTGACTGGATTTAATTCGGACATTATTTAGTGACCCAATTTATATCATTCACTAAATTATGAACCAAAATTAAATTCAGTCCATAATTTTTGCAACCAAATTAAATCCAATCACCAATTTGGGACCAAAATTTTTTTTTATCCCTAGCTAGGAGGTTAAGGTGGTGGATGGAAAGTACATATGCGTTTAGGATTCAAGACTTAGTGACCAAATTTAAATTTGGTCACTAATTTAGGTGCCAATATTAAATCCAGTGCCTAATTTTGTGACTAAACGTATATTCTGCCCCAAATTTAGGGACCAAAAATAAATTCGGTCGGTAATTTTTGCAACTAAATTAAAATATGATCGCTAATTTGGAATTAAAATTATTTCAATCCCTAGCTAGGAGGTTAGGGTGATGGATGGAAATTGCCTATGTGTTTAGACTTCAGGATTTGATCCCTGATTTTATGATCAAATTTAATTTTGATTATTATTTTGTACGACTGAATTACATCATGTTCCTAATTTTGGACTAAATCTATTTTCTGTACCTAGCTAGAAGGTTAGGGTGGCGGATGAAAATTAAGTATGCATTTAGAATTCAGAATATAATGAACAAAATTATGCACGCAAAATAATTATTTTGATAAAATAATAAAAATAATAAATTCACTCATGTTTTGATTAATATATACAACATAAGGAAACTCTAGTTATTATTTATTTTGATTTATTGATAGTTATTTTTCCTTTTCCTAAATCTTATTTTGTATTTGATATGCATTCCTTTTCACCTTGAATCCTAAATAGAATAGTTTACAATAAACTCAAACATTGTATGCTTCTCATGCAAATCAACATCGATATTACCAAAACTAATGTCTAATCATGCAACCAACATCAATATTACCAAAACTAATGTCTAAGAGGGAGACATCCAAGCAAAGACAAGGGAGGAAGCTCAAAATTAAGGAGAGCTTCTAAGGTATTATATCTTAATGCAATTTCCTTTATCATAAAAATAAGCATGTTAGAAATAAGCTTTATGATTTTAGTGCTCATTATCATGATAATAAAAACCATGATAACTCTAAGGACAAATTTAGATCATATCATTCTAAAAGACATCCATCTAAGGATATGAAGGATCCAAGCAAAAATCCTAAGAAGACTAGATACGTACCAAGAAAAAGAAATGATCAAGCTAGACATGGACAATCAAGAATTAATGATTTAGAAATGAAAAATCAAGTCTTGAGATCAAGACTTAATAAGTTAGAAATGACCCTTAAAAATGAAAAATATATTAAAGGTCAAATGAACAAAATCTAGGGTTTGATAGGCAAGATGGTTTGGCATATAAATCAAAGTTCAAAGAAAATATGCCAACATAACATAGAGTTTCATATAATTATGAAACAACCCCTTGAAACTAGATGCAAGATTACAAGTGAAGTCATTCCTATTAGTGTTGCAGAGTAGTTGGGATCAATAAAGGGAAGGGGTGAATAGGATACTGCAAATTAAAACCAATCTATTTCTCTTGCTAATGATCTATCAAGGACACATACACTTTAACAATAAAATGCAAACTTAAAAAGAGAGGCTAGATGAATTTCTTGGTTTAAACCCCTTAGATTGCTAGTCCAAGAAATAAGAAAGCACAACTATCTTCTCTTCAGAAATGACGCGGAAGTGGAGAAGTCTCTTATAATGATTAAACATTACATCTAAAATACAACTGAAAGAGAAATAATACGAATGTGTTATGTGATTTGTTCTTCAAGCTTTAGTTCAATGTATAGTCTTCGTGTCGATTAGACCATTGTACTGACTTGACATCTTTGGTCAAATGTATCCTCTCTGATCGCCTGGATAGTGCCAACATGTTATTAAGCTTTATCTACTTTAAAACCTACTCTAGATAACTCAGCTCCTCTGATTGATCGTATCTACAGTCACTTGGAGGCTTTCCAACTTGGATGTTTCGACAAAAATCATAAATGATGGATTGGTTGGCTCCGAGTCACTTGGAGTTCTTCCGGTTGCTGTAAATGGACAACCTTAGACTTAACCATTTGTTGACTTCTCCTACTCTTGATCGCCTAGATGATTCCCAATCGCCTAGACATGTAGTTGTCCAGACTTCGTCTCTGTTACCATGCATAGTCTTCCTTTTAGCTTCTTATCCCTTGAATGTACCAAGCCCTTCCAACTCACTCCTGTGTGTCCTTCTCACTCCACTAGAGTACTTTTCTATAGCTCCTCGTACCTTAGATGAACCGAGCCAGTAAGCTCATTTCTCGTGTTATCCTTTTCACTCGCTTACATCTTCTGCTAAGATTTCCCATCTTCGATGCTCCTTATCCATCGAATACTAATGTTATCCTAACACCCTGCATACTTAGATATTTAGATTAAAACAAAACAAAACAAACCTAAGCTAAACTTATTTGACAACACATCAAAATATCACTAGGAGTTCTAACATTCTCTCCCTCTTTGAAGTTCGTCAAACTAAGTTTAAATTAGGATAAATGAAAATAAAATAGGCATAACACAAATAATTTTAACATTGAAAATAATTCTAACTCCCCTTGCATTTAAGCCTAATTTCATTTCTTTCTTCCCCTTTCGACAACAACAAAAATTGGGGTTCTACAAAATTTCTCTCTTTGTCGAGAAATCCATAAAAAATTATCTCAAAAATATAGAAAATTATAAAATACATATATTCTAAAAATAATTATAGCTAATTAATTTAAATCAAAAAATTAATTTAAATCAAAAAGATCTTTTCTATTAATTTTCAAATTTCAAAATACATATATTCTAAAAATAATTATAGAAAAATTTCTAAATATATAAAAATCATGAAATTTTACCTACAAATAGAAAACATTCTTTTTTCTTTCAAAAAAATATATTTCATAAAATTTCAAATATTATTTAGAAAATAAATTTTTGATTACGTGTATGCATATCGAATCAACCATTTGTAAATAAAATTCTTTTTAGGGTTGACTATTCTAAAATATTTCTAATGGTCAGAACAGATTTTACGCATATAAAATAAATGTATGGCCATTGGATTTATCAAAAAAAACTTTATAGAATAAAATATTTTTATATTTTTTTGTTTGACCCCTAGGGTATCTAAAATTATATTTTGGTCCTCTATACCCTAATCCTTGTTGATTAAATTTTGTTCTTTGGTTCTTTAACATTATATTCAGATTTTTGAACCAATAGGAAATTTTTCTAATGAAAATTTATGTGTTTCTACATGTTCCCTTAACTTTGCATTCTAATCCTTAATCTTTTCAAATTCTTCAATTGAACAAGAAATTTCTAATAAATTTTCTAATTATATTTTAATCTTTTTTCAATTCCATGCATTTATTTTTAACCTTGCATAATGATCTAGATAATATTTTAATAGCTTCATATAATTGATCTAAGAGAAGATGTCTTACCACACTTATAGTGTCGGACTCATAAGTTGAGGCTCCCCTATACTATTGCTATCTTCTCTTTATGATGAGCTATCTGACTCTCTTCCTTATTGAGTTCCCATCAAGGAAAAACCAACTATGTGTTTAGTATCTGAATCCCTTGAAGATGTGGTGTTCTACAAGTTACTTTCATAATTGTTTCTTTGTGTTTTACTTTGTCACGCACCGAGGGTAAGGGTGTTTGATGAAAATTGAACATCACCTCCCCTGTAACAGTGACAATATGAAGCATGTATACAAGACCAACACGGCCACTCTACCTTTGGCAACATGACCGGATCACAACGCACAACCACATAATTATAATACAACCCACACGGCTAAAATATAAGAAAACAAAACCACGCACTTTATATAAACAACCTACATGACTAAAAAAAAAGAAACACGATACTTACCAAGTCGACAACCCACTGGGCTGAAATTAAAAAGTCGACAGCCAACTTGGTTGGAACCAAAAAAAGCACAGTGGAAAATGTGGGTAAGACACCCAAAACTCAAATACGATAATGATGACCCCGAAGGCTAAATCCAAAGTCAAGTCTGTTTATTACAATGTCAAACCAAATGAAATTCAGATAGAAATGGTAAAATAAAGTAAAACAAGCAGAAATAAAGACTGTCCTTATCAAGGGCGTGGGACCGACACCATGTAACGCCCGCCCTTATGACTATCCAAAGGACGGCGTCACTTGCTTAAATATCAACTTGAATCTTACGTGAAATCTTTTTTTTTCTTTAACATGTGAAATGCGGAAATGTAAATCATGCTAACTGTACTTGCAACATGCTCTATTCATGGTATACTAACTTGGTTTGGTCTAATACTAACCTTTGATAACTTTTAAAATGATAACTAAAGGTGAAACTCGGCCAGGGTTGGGACACGGGCGTGTCCCCTTGGGGCACGGCCGTGTTGGCCGCTGGGAGTTTTGACACCAACCTGACACGGGCGTGTCCCAAGTGCGGCACGGCCGTGTCACCCGCTGAGTAAAAATGCCCAGCGAGCACGGCCGTGCTTCCCTTTGGCACACGGTCGTGTTGCCTGCTGGTTTCGCCGAAATCACAATCAAAATCACATCCAAAGCAATTGTAAACTTACTACTTTGGATGCTATTATGAAATTACAACTAGAACATGAACATGTGATACCAAAACTGAAAACATGAATGTATCCAACCTTATCATAATTACAAACACAATTTCCAAAAGCTAAGCGTGAACATGACAACCAAATTAAACTATACTTGTGCATGTACATGAGCTATGAAACCAGAAACATAACCATATGTTAGATATCTTAATATCCTTTCCTTTCTTCTACAGTACCACACACATCCACTTCTCCAGCCCTTCCTGCTGCTCCCCTTTAACCATGCTTGCCTGCAGTATATGGAAATCAAGCATAGTATCAGCAACGCTGAGTAAGTTCCTTGCCTACTCACTAAAACCACAACATGAAAACACATGAATCATAGTATTAAAACATGTTATCTTGCTTGCTTATGAGCTTGAAAACTTGAAACTTGAGACATGAGCTTGGAACATATAAACATGTAAGCATGAGCTTGAAATACTTGAACTGAAATTCGTGAAACATGATAAGCAGTATATCTGCACTGAAACATGGAATCTCATAATCATGGGTATCGTATCATAATCATGAAGCTAAGCTTTATGGATTGAGCTTGACACTTGATACTTGAATTCTTGCACTTGATGCTTCTTATTAGCATTCATATATGTATACTTTTCTTTAAAACATACTTGAATATACATATTCACATGATAGGGCCCCGGGCTAGTATCGTGCGTGTGAAATTGGGGTAGCGAGCCACCAAAGTCACTATGTCAATCTGACATTCATGAAGCTTGGAGGAACGTATCACCTTCCCAAGCAATTACTAGCCCTGAAAGTAAAATACTTGTTTCATACTTGAAAAGAAATGCTTCTTGACCCCTACATGAGGGAAGCATCCCTAACTGACGGGAGCTCTTGATCCCTTAATCATGTGGGAAGCATTCTTTGAGCTCTTTGGCTCTACTTGACTTGAAATTTCCCTTAATAGGGTCTTACATGATTTACTGTGCTCTAATGAGCCTTGCACTTGATTCAATATGCTCTAATGAGCCTTGCATTTATTTCTTGAACCTGTTTCCTTTCATACTTGTATAATTCTTGATAATTGCATTTAAGCATAATCTTGATACATGCATTAACTTGAAACTGTTTCTTGCATTTTAAACATGATCTTGCATTTATACTGCAAACATGAAAACTAACATGTAATTCATGATCTTGCATACTGACAGGAAGCGAAATTCCCGATCTTACATAGTTAACATGAAACCTGAAATTCTTGTAATCCTACTTGGTTCTTACGATCTGAATTTAACATAATTACACATTGTAATTCCCCTAAATCCTTAACCTACTCAAATGCATGAATTTAATTGCATTTTACGAATACAATAGCGAAGCTATTATACTGCAGGTGAGGGGAACTTACCCTGCTTGCGTAAATGCTTACAGAAATACTGTGGATTAGCTCTGGAGCTAATCTCTTGCTATATTATAGCTTTTCCTTGATTTCCTTTCGTCGGAGTTCGTCGGAGAAAACTCCTCGTCGCGATCTGAAGCTATCTGCAG
>JBAMIB010000083.1:1287568-1297663 GCA_037177415.1 Kaempferia rotunda | reverse complement strand
AAAAGGGTGAACAAAGAAAACGAAGAGGAGTTGAAAAGAAATAAAAAAGGATAGAGACAGAAGGGAAAATCACATGGATAAATTAAGCGGTGCAGATTATCAATAGAGAGAAGGCTCTTGCTTAGATCCTTGTGATGAACCAGGAGTTTCCAGTATATGTCCATGTTGACTACACCAGAAAAGATCGTGGAAAGAGATTTGGGCGATGACTGTCGCTATCACTGACTTGGGGATGCCCCGGTGGCGTCTAAACGACAATGCTCAACCTGAATGGAGAGGAGGCCTATGATGATGCTTCGACCTTTGATCATCCCAAGAGAAGAGGAGGTTGTAGAGCCATGTGGCTTCTGCTCAATCCAAGAGGGGAGGAGACCGCATGCGCTATCCTTGTACAAACAAGGGAAGATCCCAAAAGTATCTAGGCAGCAGTGTGTCGACCATGGTGAGCGAAAGCATTAGTGATCAACAGGGAGGAGGCCGCAAAGAGGAAAAGGAGCAAGGAAGGTCGATATTTATAGCCTCGAAACCAAGTTGTCGGTGGTGACTATGGCAATCAAAAAATTGAGCGAGACAAAAGAGATTAAAGAAGAGAAGATATTGCTTTGTGGGTGGTGTGGGAAGTGACGAAGGAAGAAGAGCCAGGATAGGGCTCTGATACCATGTGAATAGAAGAATATGAAGAGGGAGACATTGAATAGATGAGAAATATTAATCTTATTGTTGGTTGATATTTGTCCCTAAGGATAATACAATATATAGTGCATAAAAAGTACTTAGTCAATTGACCAATTAATAAATAATAGAATTATTCTAATAATTAATAAATCGTAATACTAATTTAATTTGATTTGGTAACTTGATCTGATCAATCCTGGTATACTGAATGATTCTCTTTTAATCAATACCATATTCGTGATGGTTTGTAAAAACCAGCACCACCTTGTATGTATGAGAGAGAAAAGAGTTGTATGCAGATAAAAGAGAGATTAAAAAAAATTAGATTTTGACTGCGTTAAATCACTTACGTACAATGCCGCACATTATCGTTCACATAAAGGTGTACAATATATATATATATATATATATATATATAAAGGCGCCCTCTGTCGTGAGGGTCGCCAAGCATAAAAACGCCTTATATATATATCAACAACTACATTTGCAAAATCACACTACAAAAAACATGTCAATAAAAGTTCAAATTTCAAAGAAATATCAATACACAAGTCCTTACCCGAAAGAAAGAAAAAAAGAAAGAAGAAAGAAATCTAGATCAAAACATATATAGAACCACAAATATTTAAGCAAAACATGATAAAAAAAACAAACTGAGGAAATCTAACAAATTTCACATTAAGTGTCCTCAAAGTAATCCTCTTTCCAAAATCTGACATCAATCCATTAGATATCTAAGCATCTTCTTCTTGTGGCCTCTGAGTGGCAAGAGAACAGCCAACAGGGAAAAATATAGAGCAATTAAAAGAACATGAGTGAAATGAATAAAAGTAAAGTATAGCTGGAAAATAATAAACTAGATACATAATTAGCATACAAATAATTTTCGCAGTGCAAATTTATGACAGTGACTCTTTATCTGCAAGTAATCCATCCATCATTATGCCTACCATGTCCTACCTAAGGCACCAAGGCAATAGTATAGGTCAAAGGCCTATCTGCAAAGTCATCATTTGCTAGTATCTCGTTCCCCTAAGTGACTGTTTATACACTAGGAATTCATTCAGCGCTAGGTCTACCATGTTCTACTATAAGGTACTCAGATAATATCTACCAAATATTCTAGAGTAGGACTGTAGGGTTGAGGTGGTTAGTACGGAGTAGAATTACTATCATTGGGTAAAGGTTCAAATCTCAGCAAAGAAAGAAAGCCCTTCCCGTGCTAGTTAACTACAACTTTCTGATTTAGCTCCTCACATATGGTCATGGACCAATCGTGTGAGGCCGTTGGGACAACGTATTCCACCTTTTCTATCACAGGTAACAGCTAATGAGTTTAACTATACACTATCCGATAGGAGCATCAACATTAACAACAATAAAGAGTAAAATTGGCGTGTTACTATTTCTATGTTACTGTTAAAAATTGAAAATGCATTTAATATTTAGCAATAATTTTGTTTTTTGGTTATTTAACCTAATTAGCGTCTTCAGGAGTCACAGATGGATAGAGCTTACAATAATAATAATAAAAAAAGATCAAGACTCTAGGAAAAAAAACTGACATACACCTGATAGAAAATCCTTTCGGGCTTCCGGCTCAATTTTTTTTTTTTTTTTCACAACTCAACCTGATCTGATAAGCCCCCACCCCTATCAAGACATATTGTGATTATTCTAATAGAGCACTTCACATTGCTTTGTCACCGTAAACGGATTTCTCTTCTGCTTGGCTTATTGCTCAGGTATTTAACGAAATAAATAGCCGTGAAATGGAGAGGATCAATGTGCTAAGTGGCATATTCAGGAACTGGATCTTCTTGACTATTGTGGCATCCACTGTCATATTCCAAGTTATTATAGTCGAATTTCTGGGGACTTATGCAAGAACAGTGCCATTAAATTGGCAACTATGGTTGCTCAGTTTACTCATCGGTTCTATCAGCATGATAATTGCAATAATCTTGAAGTGCATCCCAGTTGAATCAAACAAGAACAGCGTTGATCAGATAAATGGTTATGAAGCCCTCCCTGGTGGTCCAGAAGACGTATAAACAGATAATAGAAGAATAATTCATGACGATGCCCACATCTTTTTCTCTAAATTTCTATGCAGCTTATTGGAACAGAACCTGAGTTTCCCAGTGGATAATCCTTTTCATGACTACTTCAGTAAGAGTTCTTATTGTTCAATGCTTTTGGATACGCATTACTTACAGTTGATATAGTGTCTGATTCTACCACGAACTTATATACCAGGACTCAGATCGTGGTTCCAATTTGTTACAAATGTGCAATTCCTGGATTTGACTGAATGCATCTTCATGATCATAACTCTTACTTTGGTATCTGAGATGTACATTTCTCATTTTTTTATGAGTTGGTTTTAAATGCAACGAGTCGTGTTTTTTTTTTTTTATGAAAAAAAAAGAGAAGAGTGGTGCATGGTGCAACCACTCAAAAATTTATTTACCTGAAGTTTGAGACAAAGATGATACAATCACAGGAGACAGGGTCCTCGGTGTTACTTTTCGCACCGTTCGAAGAAATGTTGGAAGTTTCACGTAGAAAAAATCCAGGAAAAAAAACTTTCCCTTTGTATTTTTATGCGCGTAAATAATTGAGCCTTCTCTCTTTTTGAATATTTGTTTGTGGATAAAGGAAATTTATTATAATTTGATCCGTGATTTCTTAGGCCTCCGATTTCAAAGTTTGCTATTTATTAAGACCATGAACACGCTTAGTAATGTTTGATCGATCCGTGTAAAATTGCCAGTTGCTCTAGGATTTTAAAAAAATTTTCAGTCTCCTAGGACAATGGTATAATGGTTAAGTTCTTCAACGGATAGATAACTAAAGGATTTAAGATTTGAATCTTAACTGCGATGCACTGCAGGAGATTTTTTCTCAAGTGAGAAGGATGCCAACTAATAAAAAAAAAATCTTTCAGCTAATCTCAATAGCTAATAGCTTCATAAATTCACGATTAAATAAAGTGACTCATAATTGAAAAAAGATCATTAGAAATTAGGTGCATTTCTCACTTTGACGATTTGCTATCCCAATTTCAACTCAGTCAAATAGATAACACAACAAACATTTTCAGCATACGCATTCTTTTATAAATGAATAACTTTGGCATTAAACTTGTTGAGAGTAGCCTGCGTATTTCTAGGGCAAATGAATTCCATACAACTGAATGGTGCGGATCAAGAATACCTGAATGGATGAGGAGTTTGTAGTAGAGCTAACAGTGAACAAATCATTCGAGTTTCATCACAAATGGCATGAGTCTGCTCTAGTTGATAAGACAATCGAATCAAGATAAACGATCATGCAGTTGTTTTACTTCCACAAGATGAACTGGTCCAGAGAAGGTTATGTGACAACTGATCACGAATTTTTATGTACTTACAAGTGCATGCATAGAATAGTCCTTAAAAATAGTTTTGCACAATTCTTGATCTTTCCACCACACAAATCTAACTGGTTGCAAGCTATCTTTGCCCACCTCAAGCATGATACCTGAGAAAAGTAGTTACCATCTATTGTCTAAAAGTGCTTTAAAAAATGGCTGCTATTTAAGATGTGATACGTGGCTTTTCAAATTAGGATTGAATTTGAATTCCATTACCACCACCGCCACTTGCTGTAAAGAGCAATGTTGAAAGAAATGCTTAAAGTGCTAATAACCGTTGTAAATATACATGTTTCCTTGTACAGTTGCACTAATGACTAAACGGTAAACTTTTAGGATGTTAACAATTTTAATCAAAACGCAAGCAGAGAACAATTTATGCACTTTGATCAAGTATCAAGATATACAATATACAAGCAATTACGATTCAACAGTTAGGCCCTCTTAAGGTTCGAATCCCAGCTAGGCGTACTACAAGGATTTTCTTCTAGTGGGATGATAAATCTAAGAACATTAGCCACTTGAATGGGCCTCCATGGTGGACGGTGAAAAACTTTTGTATTGTCGGATCGGACACCTTTAAAATTAGTTGGTCGGGAAGAAGATGAATATTTGAATTATAAATAAAGAGTTGATGTCGTCATCAACTTATCATCCAGCTGTGGGTCAAAATCATTTTTTAGGTATACTAAACCCCTCAATTCAATATCATGTGTATGGATTTGCTGACATAGGAATATTGACACCAGGCCTAGATGCCCATCCTCTCTTCTTTCTGTAGCCTTTGACACCAGGCCTAGATGCCCATCCTCTCTTCCTTCTGTAGCCTTCAATTGTTTCTAATCCGACTCTTTAATGAAAAGCATCAAAGGGTCCCTTTGTGGATCTCTACAAGAAAAAGAAAACACATAATGACATAAGTTGCATTAGCTCTTTCAGGTTTCAGTCCACTACAAGAATTAAGTTGGCATCGCAATTACAAATTCTACCTAAGGAACAGATAGCTTTGGTGGAGCCTGAACAATCTCACCAAACTTTATCTCTTCACGACCAGGGAAATCCCGAATATCATCAATTTTTGGTTTTTATATTTTTCTTCTTTTTTGCCTCAAAATAAACACACAGATAAACATTTAAAAAAAAAAAATTTAAATGCAATCTGAGAAATTATATAACTTCCTAGAAATCAATTTGTAACTTACTCTCTCCGTTTTTTCTTTCTTGAGATACTAGCAACTTGATCCACATCCACAAAGCCTAGGTCCTTAGGCACCTTACTTTTTTATTTCTTTTTTCTCTAATTATGTAAGCTTTGAGTTTTGATTGCATCCTTACTGTTTAAATGGCCATCCTTTACTGTCAGGGTGTCCTCTTGATTCATTAAACTGTCAGGATGTCCACTAATTAAAGTTTTCTTGTTATCTAAATGATGAATGTTTCCTTCAATAAATATTGGAATCAGTTAAGTGTAAAATACCTTGTTGGTTGACCTTTCTTATGCAAAAGAGATTGTGTTGGGCAAAATGCCCCTCTAATTTATATATTACCGTGGGGCCAACAGTACTGGATCGTTTGGGATGATCGGTATCATCTTTTGCTTTAA
The DNA here is from genome assembly GCA_037177415.1 of Kaempferia rotunda. Lineage (NCBI taxonomy): Eukaryota > Viridiplantae > Streptophyta > Magnoliopsida > Zingiberales > Zingiberaceae > Kaempferia > Kaempferia rotunda. The sequence continues at coordinate 1,291,967 of JBAMIB010000083.1, read as the reverse complement.
TAGGACTGGAAATTGGTGAAGGTACATTTTTAGTGTTACATTTCTGTATTATTGAATCAATCAAATTCAACAAGCAATCCACCCAACTAAAATATAAAAATCAGAAATTGAATGAAATACCATGAACAAAATGCAACATTCTGAGTAACAAACATGCACCAAAAGATGACTAAAATTTGAAAACAACCGCAATTTGCAGCAGTATGACATACAGTAATAATTATCCGATCTTCAAGAGAACATTTCTGTGATGCATTGGTCTTTTAAGGAATCATTTCACTAAATCAATTTATTCGAAGAAAGGCTGCCCTTACTTAGCAATGTCTGATAAAGGACCTGTGGGAACATATCAAAAGAGAAAATAAAGAAAAGGTGGAAGGACATAAAGAAAGAAACATCATTTCCTTTAGTTTCACATAAGAGAAACTTCTCTAAGATTAAATATTTAGACATCCCTAGCATAGAGCCTTGGTTTTGTCGTTGCATTTGCTCCATCTTGAACTTCAAGATGGTATTAGAGTCACTCTATCTCCATTAAACAATATCGGGTGTAAAAAGGCATGTTAAGAGGCATCGATTGGTTAGCTGGGACACTTAATTTGGGACAACTAATTGAGCATCTGTTACGTATTCAGTCAAAACGAACGCCAGGAATTGATATGTTCCATTTTCCCCTTACAAATTGGATAATTGAACTTTTGCTTTTACATTTTAGTAATTAAAAACAGACTGAAAATCAAATTATATAACCATCGGATCACTAATTTACTGATGAATCAAATGGGATTAGTTACATTGCAAAAAACAACCTAGAAAAATGTATCTAATATTAGGACTATAGAAATAAGCATGTAACAAAATATTATGAATGTATAAAAACATTGCTCTGCTCAACATCAATGAAGCCACCAGAACTCTCTTCAGTGTTGGTCCCTTCTTTGATATGCCCCGTCACCTCGTGGTGAACCTTCAGAGGATTATTGTGAAATAGTTAAATGTTTTCTTTGAAAGAAAACGCACATCATTCAGAAATCAGCATTCTTGATTTAATAGCTCTCAAGAAAAGGCCACATCACGATTTCCCTCGTCAGCTTGAATTCATAGTTGACTAAATTGCTGCTTTTGCAAGAGTGATGTAGACACTACAAACACCTTCTAGTTAGCTAGCAATAACCAACCTTCTCCCTTGGATTGTTCACTCGAGGTGGCTCTTCAGAAATATGTCGAATCTCATACTGCAGGAAGGCAACTCAAGGTTGATCAATTGGTTAGGTAAGGATCGTTAAAGGAACATAAGAATATGATCAAATGCAGGAGCATTGTGGATAATACATGCACTTGGGTTCTAACCAGGTTTGTCCTTTGAACCCAGTTTAATTCTGCAATTAGAAGAGTGCCTTTTCTCCCACAGTGTGTATCTAAGAAGTCAATTCCTCCAGATGTCTATATAAAAAGCTCAATGCTGTTGTTGTGACTCGATTAGCAATTTAAATGAAGTCAATTAAATGAAGGAATATGAACACCTAAGCAACTCTCTCTTTATTATTTGATTTCATCAGCTGGCGAAATTAATCCACCTCGACTCCACTGTATGTCTTTGAAATGAAAAGTCTTTGCAAAGGACCGAATAAGCTGATCATGGATTACTTCATCTTCTGGTAACTGCATCTGTGCTTCCCTCCTTAAGGATGTGACTCCTTTTTCTCGTATTCCACAAGGAACAATGTGCTTGAAATAGTTCAAATCAGGATCAATGTTGAACGCTAATCCATGTGAAGTGATACCTGAAGATATCCTAACACCAATGGCGCCAATTTTTCTATCGCCGACCCACACCCCTGTCTCACTGGCTTTCCCAGGATGTGCATTGACACCATAAAGGGATGCTACTTCTATCATTATTGATTCGAGGCCTTCTACATACTTCCTCGCACCAAATCCAATTGCTCTCAGAGAAATTATAGGATAAATAATAGCTTGCCTTGGTCCATGGAATGTGATATCACCCCCTCGTTCAGTGTAATGAAGTTCAGCTCCCATGGCTTGGAGTTCAGATTCAGTAAGTAATAAATTGTGGTCTGTTCGCCTCTTTCCAAGTGTGTAGGTTGGTGGGTGTTGAAGGGATAAGATTGTATCCTGAATATCACCAGCTTTTCTTTCACCAGAAAGCCTTTCTTGGAATTTAAGTGCATTCAAATAGTTCACAATTCCAAATTTGTAGGCCTTGAGGGTCCGTTGTAGGTTCATTTGATGCAACCTAAGTTGGATGTGAACTAGTGCAGCTTTAGCGTAAGAGCTGAAGGAAACACACTGAAACAAAAACTGGAAATATTAGCAAGGAATGTGATGCAATTAAAAGAAAATTGAATGATAAATTATGTCACAAATGTAGCAAGATCATAAATTTTCAATGAAGTACCATATGGCAAGGAACAAAATAGTAGAACAAAAGAAAATCCAAGTATTATTGTGGATTATGGGTCGGCACAATAATACATAAAGTTTAAATAAAAAAGTAAGTACGTGCATAATAGGTTGGTGTTAGAGTTTTGTGTCCAAGCGCATAATGCACCATTGCCCATTAATTTGGACGATCATGATTGATTGAAACCGGATACCTCACAATTTGCCTTTCCATCTCTCGTCCAAACCTAACTCCACAAACCCATTCTCCTTCCACCCTACCGCGTGGGGGAACTCGAGAGGAAAGAAAAGCACATGGTCGCCACTAGTTCCGACCCTCTTGACTCATGCAGAATAGGTACATTTTTCTTCAATCCCGTTCACTTTTCGCATGTGGTTTCCTAATCCTCAAAACCTACATTCATTTGTAGATTAGAGGTTACTATAAGTAGTCTTTTATGTGAAAAAACGTAGTTGTTATTTTTTTATCAGAGTGATGAACGAGCTAGAGGTACTGTGCTCTCCGTCCCTTACAAGCAACAATTATCTTTATGCACAAGGGTAGGTGGATTTTAAGGACCATGTCTATCAGTTGAGTGGACCAAGGGATGACAATTTGTCATACCCCGTACAAGCTAGGTTTGCCACGATGCTAACTTTGCTCGCCGAATGTGAACTGTAACAATGTCTAAGCAAAATATACAAAGAGAAGGTAACTAAACTCATGCATACCTCTGAAGTAACTTCACTAGAGTTATGTATATATATCTCAGCAATTAACTAGGAGATCAAAGAAAAAAGGGGTCACTTGGATCCTAGCCACATGGGTAGTGCTTGAACCCAATCAGGCACAAAGTTCAAAGTGGAGATACATGAGACGTGCTTGAAAAATATAATCAAAGCAACATAATTTGTCATTCAAAAACTGCCCTATTACTGTGGAGGGATTAAGCAAGAGGATCTGCACCCTCTTTCAAATGGTTTATTGTATGTTACAGAGAAAGAAAAAGAAGTAGAGTGATCGAAATTAATCAAGTAAGAAAACTCCACCTAAATATCAGATATATTCGTGTTTGCCGCTGTGGAGCGTTGGTGGCGTGACGACGGCGACGCCTACAGCAACGGCGAGGGGCAGCGGCGGCTACCAAGATGGGGCCCAAAACTCTCCACTACTTTGATCACTATCGGGCAACGACTAGGGTTAGAGGAGGGTCGACAAAGGAGGCGGAGGCGGAGGCGGAGGCGGCGGCGGCGACAGTGGCGGCGAAAAGAGTACAAGTGGTTGGTTAGGGTTTAGGGCTAAGGAAATCATAAAAAAGAGGAGGAAAAAGCCATGACACGTGAGGAAAGGTTCGGCCGACTTTTTAATCGCACGGTTCGGCCGATTTTTTAATCGCACTTTTGCGGGAAAAAAAAACGTCTAACTAATTTTAAAATTTACGCCACATCCCTTTCTCTCCAATTTTTTTTTTTTTCTTTCTCTCTATAACACAATTGTCCGGCTGGACGGACCGACGGACATGATTGAGGAGGTCCTGTCGGGCATGACACAGTGGGTAAAGCATAAGAAAGATAAGATGGGGAGAGCATATCCTAATACATAAATTTATGAATTAAGAAATTTATAAATTAGGAAATGATCCACACCTTATTTATGTTTTGTTTACTTAAAAAAGTGAAAAGTAAAATTATTCAAAAATTTCCGCAGTGAAAAATTTTTCATTATTTACTTCATTAAAATTTTTAGAGGGAAGAGAAAGATAATCCATCCGCGGATCATTTTGAAGTTAAAATCGATCCCCTCAAGATCGGGCAGAAAGTAGAGAATGGAAAAAAAATGACTCATGTACCGCTTTGCATTCATAAAATTACACTATATACCAAAAAAAAATTTGACGCATGTATCATTTTTAACTCACAAAATTATATCATTACCTACTACCTAGTACATATCCATCTTTCTCGATCAAGGTAGACAAGTACACAAAGGAAGAGA
>JBAMIB010000083.1:1221255-1241664 GCA_037177415.1 Kaempferia rotunda | reverse complement strand
TACATTAGCCAATTCTAAATTATCTACAAGCCAATCAACATCATCATGAATACCTAACACTTGCATAGTAGAAACATTTTGAAATCTACTACATACAATGCAATGAGAAACGAGACTATCAAAATGAGTTTTTTGTATATTGTTTCTAAAAATAATGCCATATTCATTTGTTATACCTTTGTCGCGTGCTAGTCACATCCCTTTTCCTTTTGGAGATGACGCCGCAGTCTCCTTGCCTTTGCCTCTCCTTTGATAACCTCCCTCATCTGATCCACCAGAAGGTCATAGTTCTCTTCTAAGCCTTTTCAAGATTTGGGATATGATTAGAGACAAGATCTAAGAGGGTTAACTCACAATCTAAACAATCAACTCAAAGAAAGAGAGAACTCTTTAAGATCTAAATCTAGATCTAGAAAAGAGTAGATCTAGGGAAAGGAGATGTTCTTAATAGCTCTCTCTCTTGAAGAAGAAGAAATGGAGTATTTAAGAGAAGGAGGATGTAGAAGGAAGAAGAGATCTAGAGAGGAAGAGGAATAGGAGCAAGAGAATTTGGAGAAGAAGTAAGCATACTAGGGTTCACGGCCGTGTGAACCTCACATGACCGTGTCCCTTTACCGGTGGTGGAGTCCAAGAATACCTTAGTTTGGTAGTTTATGCCATAATAGAATGTAAGAATAATCAACCATCTTTCTAATCCATGGTGGGGGCATTGGCTAAGTATACTTTTGAATCTATCCCAAGCTTCATACAAGGATTTTGAGTCATACTGTTTGAAGCTTGTAATTAAATTTCTCATGTGTGAAGTCTTGCTAGGGTGATAGAATTTCTCCAAGAATACTTGCTCGCACTGCGCCCAAGAGTTGATGCTATTAGGGGCAAACGAATTCAACCATGCCTTTGCTCTATCTCGTAAAGAAAATCCAAATAATAATAGTCTAATGGCCTCCGGAGGAACACCATTCATCTTCATGGTTGATCATATTTCATAGAAGATTTCCAAGTGTTGGTTTGGATCCTCATTTGATCCACCTTCGAATTGATTTTGTTGCACCATATGTATGAATGTCAGTTTGATCTCAAAATTATTTGCTTCAACGGTGGGTCTTATAATGCTCGACCTCACCCCTCTTGCATATGGTGCGGCATAATCTTTTAGAAGTTTGTCAGCCATATTCATTTGCTCTTGCTCTTGTTGATTCCTTTGCAAGTTTTGTCTTTGATGATAAGTTCGATCAATCTCGGGATCAAACAGAAATAAATCTGCACTATCTCTTCTTCGTATATAAGAATAAGAATCAAGTGGTAAGATATGTCTTTAAGTTTCAACAAGATGAACAACAAAATGCAAAAATTGAAATTGCAAAAGGAAATAATGCAAAAGTAAATTGCAGAAAGAAAGAAAATAATAGTACAAGAAAGTAAAAGAAAGAACAATTATCTACAAGTATTTACAAATGTCTAGGCTAATCCTAGAGCTCCTTACTAATATTAGAAACTAATTCCTTGGCAACGACGCCAAAAACTTGATATGCCCCACAAGTATATGGGAATATCGAAGTAATATAAAAGATATTTTATCTATAGGGAATTAGGTTACTAAGCACTAATAGGTGTGCTCACGTAGACTAGCTAGATAATGCCTAGTAAGTGTGACAGATTCTAATTACAAACAAGAAAGAGGAAAAGAGAGAGAGTGCAAGAGAAAGAATAGAGAAATAACCAAGGCCTAAATGAGTGTCTTGAGTCTAGGTTTCATTGAATTGGATGATTGATATATGATAATTAACCATTCGTTAATCTCTATTCCTAAGTTCGTAGGCACCCCACATATGTACCAAACATCACCCGTCAGTGAGTTTGATACTCCTACTTGTTCTACCCGAACGATAGCAAGAAGAATAACTAACTTAGAGAGTATGGTTAAATGATTGCCCCTGTCACTAGGGCTCTCCGGTCATACGTCTCTGATTAACCCAAACTCTTCCTAGCATTGAGTTAAGTAAGTATAATCAAGCGCCTATAGAACCTTGTATGATCATACTTTGTAATTACGGTTTCACCCATTAGATAACATGAGTAGGGATGCCCTCGGTCACCAAGGCCCCTTCCACACGTGTCCAACGGGTTAATTCTTTGTTCAAAGACAATCGTACATCCTTATAATACATTGACGTAAAGCTTCATGAAGGCATATCGGAAGTAAAGTTGCCAAGAAGAGACCTTCTCCAAACTCAACTCAACAACCTCAAACTCAAAAAAGGAGATAAGATATCTACACTTCATGCTAGGTTTAAGGAAATTTTAAATGGGTTAACAAGTGTAGGTGAGACATTCTCCAATTGAGATATAATCATGAAAGCCATCAATGATTTCCCAAGAACTACTACTTGGATGTCCATAGTGGTCTCATTCTACTTCTATAAGGATCTAGAGAAGAGCTCCCTTGATAAATTCTTCTCAACATTGGAGATTCATGAAACTCACATCGAGGGTTTGGATGGATAAGCCATAGATCAAGGGGAGTAGCAATTGTGGCCAACAAGGAGAAAGGAAAGTAAAGAAGAATCACCATCTCTATCATCATCCGATTCTTAAGAGTCAAGTGCCTCTATGGATAGCGATCAAGAGGCTTATATGGTAAGAAAAATGAGAAGAACCTTTAAACATTTTTCAACTAACAAGTTTCATGCTAGGAAGAGCTCAAGGAGCAAGAGTAGAACTAGGAAGATTATTTGCTATAATTGCAATGAAGAAGGACATGTGAGGGATCAATGTCCCCTCTTGAAGAAAAAAAGAAGAGAAAAAGAAGAAAGAAGAGAATAAGAAGTCAAAAGAAAAGGAAAAGAAGACTCACAACCTAAAGGCTACATGGGATAATCCATTATCATCATCGGAGGAAGAGAACCAATTGTCCCATTTTACCTTAATGGGAATTGATGATGTTGCCTCTACCTCATCTAGAGTGGAAGAATAAAGGAGCTCAAGTGAAGGGGGAGGACTAGGGTTGAGCAATCGGTTTAAACTGAACCGATCGAACCGATTAAACCAAAAATTTAACTAACCGATTTTTTTTTTGAACCAACTAAACTGACTAAACTTTTCAAAAAAAAAAAAAAAGCTGAATCGACCGAACCGATAAAACATCGGTTAATTCGGGTTTTGACCAAAATAACTGAATTTTTGGGTTTGGTTTGGTTTGATTTGATTTGATTTGATTAGGTTTGGTTTGAATTTGATTTGGTTTGGCTTGATTAGGTTTTGTTCCAGTTTAGTTTGGTTACGGTTTGGTTTATTTCAAATCATAATTTCGATTTGTTTTGGTTCTGATTTGGTTCGGTTTTGTTTGATTTGATTTGGTTCTGATTTGGTTTGGTTTAACTCAAAATATCGGTTTAACTGAATTTTAATTTTCAAAATCAAAACCAAACCGATATAACCATTATTTCTAGAAAAAAATTGAACTTTCGAATTAACCAAACTGAACTTTTAATTTTGGTCTATTTGATCAGTTAATTCCATTTAACCATACTTTTACTCACCCCTAGGGAGGACAAATTTTGGATTCGGACTTCTCAGTAAGTGAGGTATATAATCTTCCAACCCATACTTTAATCAAAATTATTACAAGCACAAATGAGGATTTATTTAAGACTAAAAAGAAAAATAAAGTCTTGAAAAATGATATTAGCATGATTGAAAAGAAATTAGAATTCATGTCTAATAAGGAAAATGATTTGCATGCTTCCTCTAGTTCAAGTATTTCATGTTTAGAAGAGGAAAATAAGGATTTAAGGGAAATGGTATAATACTTCCCTAGAGCCCTAGAAAAATTTGAAATTGTCTCAAGAACACTAAACATGATTATTGGGAGCTAAAGGGTAAGTTTTAACAAGAAGGGACTAGGATACAAGGAGTCAAATAATGAAAAGTACTATCATTGTCTAATTGCTATAGGGCAATCAATGACAAAGGTAGTAGATAGAAAATGGATCCCTAAGGGGTACTTGGTTAACCCAATTAGAAAGAACTTCTATTGGTTGCCAAAGTCATTCGTCAAGGGTTAGAGGATTTAGGGATAGTCAACAATAGAAGACTTATTTCAAATTTTTTATAAATGGTTGACTTGAGATCTAGAGGGGGAGACTTAGCCTTGGTAGAACTTCATGATAAAAATGGCTAAGTAGGAATTACCTTCATTTCTTTTCACAACAAATATAGGCATGACTTGATTGATAATTTAGACAAGGATGTAGATGATAGGATGATACTTTTAATTCATTTATGCTTTTGACATATTGTTGAATTATAAATGTATCAATATAGTGATAATGTAACAACTATGGGGAAAGTAAATGTTTAATTAATGGACATCTTGTCCATAGATCATAGTTGGATATGTCAAATATTTTGAAAATATTTCTATGTTTTATTTACTGTGTTATAGATTTTAAAAAATAAGAATTCAAAATTATGGTCTAAACTTGATACATAATTGAGCACTTTTAAGGTTTTTGAGTTTTAGTCAAAACTTTAAAAATATTTTGACTTTTCATGAAAATATATTTTTCTTAGATAAAGGACTTTAAAAGAAATATGTTTTCAAAATTTCATGTTTTTTTTAAAATTTTCTAGATTTTTTTATGCATTTCTAAATTTCAGGTTAGAAAACAGAAATGGATTGTTAGCTTGTGCCAGTCAACTGATGCAAATATCAGTCAACTAGTAACAATGAACCTCAAACACAGAATACTTCTACGTGTTTGGATCGAGGGGTAGCAGTCGGCTGACACCTAATTTTTAGCATTCTGAGTTTAATTTTAGAATTAAATTTTGGATAAAATTTAGGTAAATTGATACCAATACATGCATGATTGATGCAATCTTTTTGCTGGTGTCAATGGGGAGAAATGGAACGTTTAAGTTAGAAACTATAAAATTCTCCATGTTTGAAAATTAATTAGAGCATAAGTTGAGGGAGAGAATAGGCAAAGAGGGAGGTTGTATTTATGCTTCATATTTGTTGTTTAATTTTCATGTACATTTTATGCATAACATAAACATATTGCCACACATCAAAACGGGGGAGATTGTAGAGGCAAACTTGGTTTTAATGTGTGTGTCAAAGGGTTTATGTTAGACTTTCATATTGCTTTGATATATGTTTGAGTCATGCAGAACTTGAAGAAACACATGAGGGACTTGGTGCGGCCAAGTGTGGAGAATCTCATCCATGGACTCAGGTCCATGAGTCGGTGAAGGATGGTGCATTCGAGGGACCATCGGACAAGGAGCAATAGAGTGGAGCCAAGGGAAGTGGACTTCAAGGCAACACGAAGGATGACATGGAAAAGAGCCACGGGCTCAAGTTCATCTAAGGGGCGAAGGCCGAGGAAGAGGGATTCAAAGGGTGACTTTAGAGAGGATGAGTGTGAGTGATTGTAAAGTGTCAGTTGATTGACACAAAGACCAGTTGACTGGTATTAAATTCAGAAATGCATAGAAAGTTCTGTGCTCAATGGTTGTAAAGGGTAATTGACTGTCCAGTCAACTTCCTGAAGACTAGCCGACTGATCAAAATTGCGGATTCTGCTAAGAGCCATTGTGTGTAACCAACGCTCACACTAGTTGACTGATGGTGTTGCCAATCGATTGGTATAGGACTGAGTTGACTTGGTGTAATACTCTTTCCACTCTATAAAAAGGGTGCTTGGGGCATGAAAGGAAGCTAGTCTACTATTGATATTTCCTTAGTCATTGCCCAAGCTTTAAAGCCTTTCTCTTCTTCCTAATCTCATTCACTATCTTGTAAGAGGAAGAGAATTCTTGTGAGAGGTTTGCTTCAACGAGAAGAAGCAAGACTTAGCCATAAATTGCTAGGGGCTAATCCACCAAAGGATTAAGGGTTTGTCCACCTCAAGGATAAACCGTAGAGTAGGAGCAAGCAATCTCCGAATCACGTAAATGACATTGTTAGCCATAGAGTAGGAGCAAGCAAGGGAAGAGACTTCGACCACGACATTGGAGCAAGGAGCAATTGTCACGATCAAAGGCAAATGAAAAGGTAATATCAATTATGTTTGATATGTTGACTAATGATATGATGAACCATGTAGGTGAGTATAAGAGTGCTCATGAGTTATGGAGCAAGGTAAAGATAATTTTAGGTGAAGAACCTAAGCTTACACACGAAGAAGAAAAGTCCGAGGAAAGGGACATGGTGGCTTAAGTGGAGGAGGAGCAACCGAAAAGTGATGAGTGTTCAACGTTTGAGGAGAAGGAAGATGAGGAAGTAGCGTCTACATCTGAAGGAGAATCCAAGGCAATTGAGGAGGAAGTCTTGAAGGTCAACTTTGCAAGTATATCCATCAAAGCCAAGTCAAAGGACTACATCGTTTACTTTGGTTGCAATGAGAAGGGACACTACAAGAGTAGATATCCATTGGGTAAGAAGAAGATAAACCCTAAACCCGGTAAAGTTCTTTTAAAAACTAATGTGGGTTGTAGGGATGGTTCCAAGGAGAAGAGGAACATTCGATTCTTCATGTGTGGTGAGTTGGGATACTACCACACCAAATGCCTAAGGAAGGGAGTTCTCAAGAAGATTGATCAATTGAAGAAGTGGAGGAAGAATAAAGGCTCAAGTCAAGGGGGATCTCCAAAGGTAAAGGGGAAGGTAAACCCTAATTTGAAGTTTAATTCAAATATAAATTTCTCCATGTCCTAGAAATAATGTGAATTATTTACCCATGCATAACTATACTTTTAGGTATAACGATAGGAATATGGTTAACATAGTTCACTACAAAAGAAACAATTTATAGCGGTGGACTAATTCCGTCGCAGATAGATTATAGTGATGAACTAGCAACGGAAGAAAGTTCGTCGGCCAGATATTAGTCATCGTTAGCATTATCGACGGAATTAAAATATCCGATTCTACTAGCGACCTATATTTTTAAAACATTCGTTGCTAAATATATCGACGGTTATAATATCCTATCGCTACCAGACGAATGGGTAAATTTTCTGTAACAGAACTTGCGACGGATAATTAAATTATTCATCGCATATAGAGACAGAATATAATACCCGTTGCTAGTGCAAGAATATCAACGTTCGGGAAATAGCGACGAAAAGTCAATTTTCCATAGCTAGTAGAGATAGACCATTGACCTTCCGTCCCTAGTAGTGACGAAAACGAATACTATCCGTCACTAATAATGATGGATAGTAAATATATTCATCGCTACTAGCGACGGAAAGTCAATTTTCCATAGCTAGTAGCGATAGACCATTGACCTTCCGTCGCTAGTAGCGATGGAAACGAATACTATCCGTCGCTAATAATGATGGATAGTAAATATATCCGTCGCTACTAGCGACGGATACTTATAAATATTCGTCGCTAATATTCAACCATTTTTCCAGCAGCAGATGTTTTTCTGATTTTCCCTATGTACATATAAAATTATACTACTACAACCATCACAAATGATGGTTTTACAATAAACACATAATACATCATACTACACATCACAAACTCACTACAAGATAAACTTACAAGAAATTCCACAACACAACAATACATATGAATCAAAATACCTCAATCCAAACACATGATAAAGTTATCCAATACATGACAAAGTAATTGAATACAAGATAAAGTTTATGTCCTCCAATACCAGACAAAGTTATCGAATACATGACATCCTAATAAAGATCAAGAACAAAATCATCTCTAAAGTCCTACAAGAAATTTCATTTGATAAGTTATGAATCGAATAGCAAATATAATCATAGATGCATTACTGAAAAAGTTAAGATAAAAAAAAATATCTCAAAAGGATCTACTATGTAGGGGGATGGTGGGGATCCTAGGTCTCCTTATGTTGGCAGAACATCTGTGAATCTGGAGAAAAAGTTGCTGCAATCTCTTGCATATGACGAAGTATCTCATCAGTTGTAGCTTGACGCCTCCGCATCTCTTACATTTCTTGTCCCTCCCAACCATCGTCTCCTCAGTCGTAGCTTGTTGCCTCCACATATCCTCTATCTGTACGTCCCTCCCATCCACCATCTCCTCCAATGACGATAGTCGAGTCTGCAAGTCCTGATTTTCCTCCCGTATGTCTCGTACCTCACTAGATGAAGAGGAGGAAATAGGACGACCCTGATCCCTAGAGCTCTCATCCGCTCATATAAAATGTTGGCCTGTGAGCCAAGCCTGTAGAGGGAGGTCATTTTCCTTCCACCGATGACATCATAATAAATGTCATTAACTGCATCTATGGAAAGAGGTTGTGACCCCTCTCCCTCTAGCCCAGCAGACGCAGACACCTCAACAACTCTACTTGTCATTGCTTCCTGTGCCAAAATAAAAATTTAATTACCTTCCACATAAAGTCTATAATTATATTCACAAAATTTAATATTCTTACGTTAATTGCTGAGGAACGCCTATCGACAAATGACACATCTTTTTTCTTATGAGTTATGTTGAATATTTCCCAACATGTAGGAGGTCTCTTTAATTCAGCAACCTATATGCAAAAAATTGCAAGTACATTAATTAGAAAAAATAAAAAAAAAACTAAATGTAAGAAATTTTGATATAACTTAGTTTTAAACTTACCAAGTCAGAAGCATGCTCTACAATCAAACGAGATCCAACAGTATGTTTTGTGGATCCAGTCCTCGACCTAGCAGGCTTTGAATTACGATTGCTTTGAGCAATCATTGTATTGTCCTGCCAATGCTAGAAAACCCAAATGGCTCTTCAAGATTGCCAAACTGCATCAGCGACCTCGGATGACCTGGTGCTCCTTTGCCTCCATTAGTACAACATGTCTTTGTATAATTTCGAGCAGTAGGTTTTCCAAATTTTTTTAAACTCGGACTCGTGGCCTTCCTACCAAACATATCTCTTCTACAACAATAAACTTTTACAATTAGTATCATATTAAGTACAAATATATTTTCTAATCAAAATACTTACCAAAAAATTACCATAATAAAACTTTTTCATATCTTACTCCACAAGGTGCCATGTAGTATCTGCTGGGGACAATGATTCTATAAACTTCTTGGATATGTAGATGCTACCTGGTGACCATCTGGGACAAAACTGTATAGAAAAATATCATGTATGAGATATGTGTGATAATTAAAACAAATATAAAGTATGGGAATAACTATTAAATATATATTACTTACCAGTCACCAACAACCCTCAGAACAATCTGGTCACTATGTGGTCTCCGTGCTGGCTGTGTGACTATATATGCAAACATACAATATAAGAATTACACATTTGAAATACTAGTCTTCTAATTAGGCAAACATACCTGATGTCATTCTGAATCAACTAAATTAATATTTTCTAAGTTCTCATCGCTAGACTCCATTGGTACCTCAAGCTCCTCACTACTAGACATTTCTCCATCGTCTATTTCCTCGTAGGTGATATTAACATCTATAAGTAATTGTGATGTCGATTGTATTTCTAAATCAACTGAGTGAATCTCGACTTCTTCATTTTGATATGCATCATGATTTTTGCCAGTTATAGTGTTCGACATTTCTATAGATGACCGAGGCTTAATCTAACACACTGATAACCATTCACTAGGTTATCTTCTCTTCGTTGGGTATTTAAGATAGAATACTTGACCAGCTTGTATCGCAAAGGTGAAAGGCTCAAACTTGTTGAATCTTTTGTTTACATTAATCTCAACTAAATTATAGAAATGATGTCTTCAAGTGCCTGTTCTCAGAGTTAGATCATACCATGAGCACCTAACAATACACACCTTTTTGAAGGTAAAGTTGGATACTCAATCTCGATGATTTCCTCAAGTCTACCATAATAATCAAATTTCTATATAGTATGGAGAGGTCAGCTTGCGCCACGTGAAATCTGAATCCATTAACATAATAACCTGAGTACATTGTTTTATTATGGAGTGGTCCTAATGCAAGATTTATTAGTCTTTCATCATGCATATTTGATATTCTTCGATCATTAGCCTATAACAATTGTAATTATATAAATTAGATGCATACATAATAGAGTTGCATTATAATAAATAATTAAATGACTAACTTACATAAATTTGAAACCAATATGTAAATTCATCTTCTAACTTGGTCTTTACCTTCCTTGCACTTATTGATGGATTTTGTATATGTAGTTATGGTTCGTACAAGCTGTCAAAGAAGGTAAATTATATTCATACTAGATAGCATGTCAAATATTATTCAATATTGTATAATATATACTTGAACTATTACCTTATGTATGGTTTGACCTCTTTACAGTTCAACAGTATATATGTCCTAGAAGCATGATATTCTTGTTCATTCAGCCATCTAGAAAGACTTCCACCCATTGGCTTAACATGGAACTTGAAAATAGAAAGCATCTTTGGGTTTATTGGTTGAGTATCATCAGAATTTCTAGGACACTTACGATGTCGGGTCTTCACATTATCACCAAAGTAATAAGAGCAGAAGGAAGTTGCTTCTTCAACCAAATATGAATTATATATTGATCCCTTAATTTTTGCTTTGTTACGAACATTACCCTTTAATTTTCTCAGAAATCTTTCAAATGGGTACATCCATCTGTATTGCACAAGACCACTTAGTTGTGTCTCATAAGGTAAATGAATGGGGAGATGTTCCATATAATAAAAAAAACTAGGTGGGAATATTCATTCAAGCTTACAAATTATCAGTGGAATGTCTGTTTGAAGCCGAAGCATATCTGGTATCATAATAACCCTTGAAGTCAAATCTCTAAAAAAGAGGCTCAATTCTGTATGTGCTTGCCAAACTTTGTTAGGAAGTAGGTCATGAATGCTATTGGAATTAGTCTTTGCATGAACACATGACAATCATGACTCTTCATTCCAAATATTTTTAATCTGTTCATATCAACACAGCGAGACATATTCGAGGCATATCCATCAGGAAATTCGATTGTTTTCAACCAACTACATAATGCTTGCTTACTTTCTTTTTCTAATGTATAACATGCTTTCAGATATTTACCAATTGTTTCATTCTGATGCAACTCAGGTCTGTTTATTAATTATCTTAATTCTTAGTGTGATTTTGTTGTATCTTTTGTTTTCCCATGAACATTCATCACAGTATTGAAAATGTTATCGAAAAAACTTTTCTCAACATGCATCACATCTACATTATGCCGAAAGAGTAAATACTTCTAATATGGGAGCTCCCAAAATATGCTTTTTTTTTTCTCTAACCACACTTGTTCACTCTAATAATGTTTTTGTTTATATCATCAGAACTATCCTGATATACTGGTAGGAATCCATAATTGTCAATTTCATCAAGGACTTTATCACCTGACTTTAGACTTGAAAGAAGTTTCCTAACCATTTCATTCCTTTTGAAATCTTTCTTATTTCTTCTAAATGCGTGATCAATTGGTAGAAATTTTCTATGATTATCAAACTAGGATATTTTTCCACTGCAAGGCAATGAAAATGCTTCAGACTCACTCATACAATGTGGACATTCTAACTTGTCAGTCGTGCTCCATCCTGACAACATTGAGTAGGCTGAAAAATCACTAATTGTACATAACAAAGAAACATACATTGTAAAGTTTGATTTGCAAGCATTGTCATATGTCTTAGTCCCTACATTCCAAAAATGCGTCAGCTCAACAATCAAAGGTTGCAAAAATATATCTATTTGCTCTTTTGAATTATGAGGACCTAGAATAAGCACAGTTAGAAAGTTGAACTCATCTTTCATGCACATCCATGGAGGTAAATTATATGGTGTTAATATAACTGGTCAAGATGAATATTGTTGTCCATAACTTCCAAATGGCTGAATTCTTCTGCAGAAAGTCTAAATCTCACATTATGCCATTGTATTGCGAATGAGGGAAATATTGTATCAAGATGTTTCCACGCAGGTGAGTCACATGGATGACACATTATATCTCCTTTGTGTACATGGTTTTGATGCCACCTCATGTGGCTTGCTGTTGAGGTAGATGCATACAATCGTTAGATCCTAGGAGTTAACGGGAAGTAATACATGATTTTCAAGGGAATATTTTTATTTTTCTTTCCAGGCGTACGACTACTCTGCTTATAACGAGGTGATTACACATCCTACATTCCATCAGTTCTCTATCTTCATTCCAAAAGATCATGCAATTATTTATACAATAATGAATCTTATCTACAGCTGGCAGGCCCAAATCTCTAATCAATTTCTTTGTATTGTAAAAGTTGTCAGTCATGCAGTTATCAACGGGGAGCAACTTTGACATCAATTGACATATTTGATCATAACATCGTTCATAGAAATGATATTTTACCTTCATGTTCAGTAATCTTGCTATAGCTGATAGTTGAGAATGACCAGAAGAAATACCTTTCCACAATTCTCTTTCACTAGCCTTCTTTAGGCGTTGGTGTTTCCTCTACATTTGATTGATCTTATGCATTCATTATGTCATAAACCATTGATTGCATTGCATTCACATTACTTGATGATTCCTCTAGAGTAATCGGGCAGGATGATGAAGCAAAGGAATGTCCAATTTGTTCAAATACATATGGCTCTCCATGACAATACTAGTTGTAATAATTTGGAACAAATCCATACCTACATATATGTGTTTTCACTGTGTCCTCATCGCAGAAAGCTGTATTTCTACATCTGCGCTAATTGCATGACACTTTAACTCGACACCATTTAAACATTCTGGATGAGACTTAGGAAAATTGACAAACTCTTCAACCCCGGCAAAAAATTCTTGACTCATAAATTCATTGTCTAATCTATTGTACATCCAAGTCTTGTTCATATACATTGTATCCTAAAGGGAATAAAATTTGTTACATGATTAATTATTTGAAACTAAGCATACTTATATTTAATTCATTGTACTTAATTTAACGTGTAAAACTAATCATGTTCAATCGAGGGAATGGAGTCCTTAGTAGTCATTAATTAATGAAGAGATACTCTTGCTAGTATGCATTCTCTCTATATTGATCACTCTATAATTATATATCATATAATCTTACTCATAATGTATAATTCATTATTGTTGATGCATAAACAACTCATCACAAAGAATATGGCAAACATTAAGGGTAGACATAATTAAGTACACAAAAAGAATATGGCAAACATCCTCCTACTCATGGCATCCTTATGAGAGCCATCTTTTATTGCCATCATCATTTCAATGCATTCTTGAAATCTCAAAATTATGTTTTATTTGTCCTGTTCTATACCAATAATGGAGTTGATTTATCACCTTTATGAAAGTTTCTAGAGCATTCAAAAGTCTAAAGGGCACAACCAACCATTTGTATATACTACTCATTATATCTTAAAGGATAGCTTATCATCGTCCATAATCATAATTTAATGATACCCATACACGCAAGTCAATCTTTCAAAATCATCGAGCTACTTCCATTAAAATGTGAAAATATATATACTTAACAAAATCACTATCAATTCTCTTTAATTATAATGCAAGAACTCATACTCATTAATGTAACTAATTAGTCTTTCTACCCTTTGCCCAAAAGGAAGTTCTTGTGATATTTTTGTTCTTGATCCTCTATCAAGATAAGATAATTGCAAATAAATTAGAAAAATATAATATTTTTGGCAGTTAATCAATGCATAGGAGAGCACGATTTATACTGATCAGTGTCGATCAGTTACAACCACAACAAGAACAACTGCAGTTACTCCCACAATTGCACTTTGTGCATTCACGTGCTCGGAGGAGTGCCGTCGTAAGTTGCTCAGAGCAGCACCGGCCGCGATTGATTAGAAGAGTATACCTTAACGACGGAGAGGAGAGCACGCCGGAGGAGAGAGGAGAGCACGCAAGAGAGAAGATACCATGTCAGAGCACGCAAATCGCCGCCTTGAGAGAGAGGAGAATCATGCAGGGGGAAGAAGAGGAACCGGGGGCAGCGGCCGCAATATTCCAAAATTAGTGACGGATAAGTTAATTATCCGTCGCTGATAGCGACATATACCAATATCCATCGCAATACGCTAGGGTTTATCGATTACACACGAAAAAATTTACGACGGGAAAAAATGTGCCCGTCGCTATTTGCGACGGACAAGTTAATTCTCCGTCTCTAATAGCGACGGATACCACTATCCATCGCTACCGTTAGGGTTTCCATGTTTCATACAATAAACCCCTGTGATGGTAGTTTATTTATTCGTCTCTAATAGCAACAGACATATATATGTCTGTCTCTAATAGCGATGATTAAATATCTATCCATCGCTAATCGTGATGGAAAACAAATATCCGTTGTATTTAGAGACCGATGCACAAAAGTCTGTCGCTATTAGAGATGGTTATACAAAGGCCGCTACAAATTTCATCGCTAATTTGGGATTGTTTTGTAGTGGTTGATAACCCTAGGAAATTATTCTCTAAGGTTAGACCTATGAGCAACCTAGGCATTAATGTCAAAAGGGGAGACATATGCTTAGAAAGAAGGGTAGGTATAAAAAAATCCATGATGGACATGATGATTCTAGGATGAGGAACTTAGACTTAGAAAAGGAAAATCAAGCTTTAAAAGCAAAGCTTAATAAAATGGAGAAAACCCTAGAAAGATTTAATGTTGGATCTATAAGGTTGAGTATGATTTTGGGTAGCCAAAAACTCAACAATGATACATCAAATTTGGGATATCGATCTAGTCCCTCCAAGGCCAAGGAAAGATTAAATGCTAGGGTTGCATTTGTTAATGGCAAAGGGGGAGTAACCAAGGGTAAGGGAGTATCATCCAAGGCCCATGAGAAGACATATGCAAAGGTAGCATATGATTGTGGCAATGATGAGAAGAAATTAACTAAAAATAAGGTGTCCAAGGTTAAGAAAGTAAGGTTTGTAGGCCAATTATCATCCTTGGTGGAGCGATGTGGCCTTGCAGAGTTGATGAGTGATGTGCATATATTATGTATATTTTTATGCACTCTTTGACGCATATATCTTTACTATTCATGAGTATAATCTATGTTTATTGCACCTTATCTTATTATGATGACATACTTCCATTACTTTTATGTGGAGATCTATTCTATGCTTGGTTTTCATAACAGGGCATATTCTGGAGCAAAAATGGAGCAAAAGGGGGAAGATTTCCATCACACAAAGTCAGAACAAGGCTCACACGACCATGAGCCCTATTATACTGCCATGTGACACCCTACACGACCATGCAAAGGAAGGACCAATGCTCCAGCAGATAGCCCTGCACGACCGTGTGGCCATTCCCGTGGCAAACCCCACACGACTGTGTAATCTTGCATGGCCGCATGCCGGATATGCCGCATGGTTCCTCTTCCAGCCATGCAAATGTGCACGGTCGTGCACCCTACTCAACTCTGGCCATGTGATGAAGAACACTGCATACCCAAATCTATCCAGCCTGCAGATCGAAACTAAAATGAGTATAAATTCTTGATCGGTTGGAGTTTTTGGGTCTATGACATCTCAAAATGAAGCTAACTTACACATTAAAGCATGTTTCACAGCATTTACAGAGCTGGACCCTAAGGGGTCGTGCGTTTTATACAAGGCTATGTGAAATCTAGAATGCACTGCAGACTTAAAGTAAAATGGACATAAATTTTTACTCGGTTATACCCACGGGATGAGTCACCTACGATAATGGCCACAACATCAAGCTCTACAACTTTAATTTAGACCATGACTTGAGAAAAGCTCATCTAAGGGCAAAAAAAATGTTTTGGCAAAGCCTAATGAATGTGGAAGATCAAATCATCGTGGTAAGTATAAAAGGGGAAACCACACCTTTCTTTGTCATCTTTGGCTTGGGGCTCTACCCTTTTGTTCTCCCCCCTGGGGGAACCCTAGAAGGTTCATCCTCATCAATCTGTCCCCTCCGGAACAAGGAGACACTCCGAAGACATCGACAACACATAGTTAAGCATCTCTTCTTCTCATTTCTTGTATTTGGGTTGTAAGAGTGTTATTATTCATGTTTTTGGTTTGTTCTTCCTTCTTTATGGAGTAAATTTCTAGATCCAGGATGTAGGAAGTAGTTAGGTGTGATGTTACTGTATGAACTATGTATTTGGACATTTTCTTATGCTATGAAGTTTTATGCCATATTCTATGTGTGTTATGCCTTTTATGTATTTGGAGAAATGCGTGAATGATGTAAACATGTAGATGTGAGAGTTTTTGTCTCTATGTTAAGGTTGTTACTAGACTGGATAACTAGAAGATCCTTAGTAAGAAAGGATACCCATTCAACCGGACATATTATGCCTTTAGTGATAGAGAACGTCGATACTTACCCACTTTCTAGAGTCAAAAGATCTTAACATAGATATTAATCCTTGTTAGGGTATTCTAATTGGAGTTAACACTCTGGTGTTAGTGTTAGTAAATGACTTGTATAATATAGCGATTGTATGACCAGGAGCTTTAGTGACAGGGGTAATCCTTTAACCAGTCTTTCTATATTACCTCTTCTATTTAGTAGCATTGAATACTAGTCACTTGGTTAAAATCCTTATAAATGTAAGCATGGAGTTAAGGATATGAACAATGCAGAGAGACATTAACTAGCATTATAATGAAATTGAAATTCTAGCATCTATTCATCCACCATCCAACTCCTTATTATCTTTGCTCACTTGTACTCACACTCTTTTCTTCTCTCTTCTCTTTCTCTCAACCTTCTCTCCCTTTCTTAATTTCTCAATCTTAACTTACAAGCATTCAAACAACCTTCGTTTATCTAGATAACTCGCTGTGAAAAATTAACAAGTACTTAATCAACAGTCCCTATAGATACGATAATCATTTATATTACTGACGACAATTTTGTGCACTTGCGGATTAGTAACAAAGAGTCACCTAGGAAGGTTGCTAAGGTTAAGAGTTTTAGGGTGAGCTCAAAGAGTCAAGTTGGGACCTATGGTCAATGGATCTCAAGTGGATTTTATTTTGGAATTCTAGATGGGTCAAGGAATGGTCTAAAGGGGTTAGAGATAGACTTGAGCCTTTAACCTAGCTGGTTGCCACATTTGAGATGTATTCTATGCATGAAAATATAACATTGGGGTTATATTGCATGAAAATTAATTTTGAATATATAGATGCCTAAACTAGCGATGTATTATGGTTTGGTATGGGCAGATACATTAAGAGAAAACTAAAATTAGGACTTTATGTCAAGGTTCTATTGAACAATTTAACTAGTTTTGAGTTTTGTTTCAATCTTGAGATCCAAGATATATATATATTTTAAATATATGTTTTTCCAAGAAAACAATGGTAAAACAGATATCTCCACAAAATTTAGGATTTTTAGAGATATGTGAAATTTTTAATACATTTCTTAAATTGGGTTCAGAATATAATTTGGGTTAAAAAAGGTGTCAGTCTACTGATATAGAGACCAGTGGATTGATAACATTGTTCATTGAGCATGGAATGGTTTTATGAGCTCGATTTGATGAGGGTAGTCTATTGGGCCTTAGGGAAGTCGACTAATACAGTTTGAAACTGTTTTCAACATTAAGAATGATCAACAATGGGATATATAATACATATTGGTTGTGGTCATTTGTGGTGTAAGAGTCCAATAATTGAGATATTGTTGGAGCTCTTTTTGATGAGTGGTAAAGGGGGAAAAGTTTAAGTTTAAGTGGAAACCTAAACTCCATTGCACGAAATCCTAGCTCAAGGGGGAGCTTAAGTGCAGGGGGAGCCTAAAGTAAGGTACTATTGCATGTGCATGAGTAGATAGCGCATTTACTTGCATGCTTATTTGATATATGTATTTTATTAACTTAAACGAGTTGCCAAATATCAAAAATGGGAGATTGTTAGAGATCGTTGTGACCCTATGTATTGATATTTGGGTAAAGGTTTAAGTTAGGATTTGCATTGTGTACTGTTATACACTATGGAGTGTGCAAGCGTATAGGTGTGATGAAGAAAGTCCAAGCGCGGCTTAGCGATGTAAGTCTAAGTGTGTAGACTTGGCAATGTAAGTTCAAGTGTAGTTTGACAAGCAATGTCCCGGAGCGCGGCTCTTGGCATGGTGAAGATCAAACAACAAGACATGGCTGATGGAAGATCTAGAAGGCAGCGTGAAGGATAGTGAGGCATCCGAGGGATGCGAGACCGATGGAAGAGGTTAGAATGCAAGGACAATGTTGTGCTAGTAAAGGAAGTCCCGAAAACAAGGACAAGGCCAAGAGAATCATCTTAGAGGTGATGCATGAAAGATAGGGAGCCATCTGAGGGACGCAAGACTGAGAGAAGATGACTTGAAGCATGGTCGAGTTTGTGTGAGCAAGGATGAGTGCAAGAGTGATTATACTAGAGTACTAATCAACTGGTGCATGTACCAGTTGACTGTTGGTGGTCAGTCGACTAGGAGAGAATAAAATATTTATGTTCGCTCAACCCACATGGAGTAGTCGACTGGTATCGAGCTATTGAGCTGTAATGGTTGAGTTCCACAAGGGATCAGTCGACTACTATACTTAGCAGTCCGCTAGTAGGCCGAAAAATAGTTGAGAGTTTCAACTAGTTGCCTATATAACTAAGCCTTATAATCTTGGTTAAGGTTGAAGAAATTAGAGGTGGTTAACCCTAATTAGTAGTCTCCAAGCCCATTACTCTCAAGTGTTCTTGGTCGAGATTGTAGAGAGGTTGCTCCACTTTAATTTTTGACATAAGAGATTTAAGTTTCATCGTTACATACAAATGTACTATTCATATGACATGACACATCCCACACATTACATAAATAATGATATGACATATCGCACACATGACATAATTTACGATGTAATAAATATACAATATGACATTAACAATGTAATAATATCTTAAATTTATTTTGGAAATAAAATATATCTTAAGAATTGATTTTCATAAATTAAGATTTCTCTAATTAAATTAGCAAATAAAATTTTAAATGTAATTACATACTTTATCTAAGAAATAATTCTTGATCAAGAAAATCTAATTAATTAGAAAATAATTTCCTAAATTTTAATTTCTAACTAATTAAAAAAGATATAATTTTAATTTCTTAATTAATTCAAAATCTTTCAATTTTGTAATTTTCTAAAATTATTTTAAAAACTTTCCAAAATTAAAATTTTTAATTAATTATAAAACTTTCCAAAAATAAAAGTTTTCTTAATAAATTTAGAATCTTTCCAAATTAAAATTTTCTAAATTATCACAAAATATTTCTAAATTAAAATTTTCTGAATTATTTCATGAACTTTATAAAATTGAAGTTTCCTAACAAATTAAGAAACTTTACAAAATGAAATTTCTTATTAAAATAAGAAAATTTCCAAAATTAATTATATGGCTAATAACGAGCTGTAAAATAATTTTATAATCATGTCAAAAGACGATCATGCTTTGATACCACTGTTGGAGAGTCTGACATGGGTGCATGCTAAAATATATTTTGTAAACATACGCAGCAGAAATTAAAAATAATAATAAATCTAATTTTTTACAACACACATACCATATGTATACAAGGATATATCTCAATATAAAATATTAAAAAAATAAATTTACTCTAGGTATACTTGACAGATAATGCGGAGTGGAAAAAGCATCAACCAAGCAACACTCAGAAGTCTAACCTCTATTCGTATACACGCTGAAAACTCCTCAAGGAGACTTCAAAAGTCATGAGTTTCGTTTTTGCAAAAATGTACTAGCCTTGAGTGCGAAGACGAGCCAATCCAAGAGAGGGATCTTGGTTCGATTCTTGTCCGGCGATTGAAGTAACCTGATGACACAAAACGTGATGAAGGACAGTCACGATCGTTATTGTTCGCTGGGTTTCCTAGCTACTACTGGGAGCACAGCCGACAGCAAGAGGATCTAGTGGTCGGTAAGTGACCCCTGTTGAAGGGCAGTCGACAATAATCCCTTGCAAAGGCTCAAGGGCGGTGGTGCATGAGGGAAAACAGCACCTCGCTGATATTCGTGTTAGTAAGAGCCCTACAGCCAATCATGTGATGATTGTTGTATGAACTCGTTGTATCATATTCCTATATATATATATGTATTTATTAGGCATTTCTCTATGGTTATTATACTTACTTATATTGGTGCCAAATAACTAAGTGTAATAGCATTCTTGAGTAGAAGGTTCTTATCTATATCAATTGATTGGTTGAATCGATAGTGAGATGATATAGAGAACACTACTTTTAATTATTCCTAGTCAACTATTAATGTTCAGGGACAATGTTAATGCCATGAGACTAGCATGTAGGTCAACTCGATGACTTGATCTCACAAGTCATGGATATGCGATATCAAGTTGACACATGAGT
>JBAMIB010000083.1:1208958-1221155 GCA_037177415.1 Kaempferia rotunda | reverse complement strand
GCATACAAAAGCAAGATATAGGTTAGGATATGTTTTTTATTTTCTTTTATAAAAAGAATGATCGAACCCCTCTTGCATATGGTACATCATAGTCTTTAAGGAGTTTGTCGGCCATGACTGACTGTTCTTGCTCTTGTATTCTTCTTTGCAAAAATTTTCTTCTATGGAATATCTGATCAATTTCAGGATCGAAGTATAATAAATCTACTTGTTCAGTTCTACGCATACAAAAGCAAGATATAGGTTAGGATATGTTTTTTTATTTTCTTTTATAAAAAGAATGATAAAAATGAAATTGTAAAATTAAAGGACAAAGTATTAACAAATATTTACAAATGTCTAGGCTAACTCAAGAGTGTCTTAACTAATGTTAACTTAGTTCCTCGCCAACAGTGCCAAAAACTTATTATGTATTTGCAAGTGTACGAAAACATCATCAGTAATATAAAAGATTATCATATCCATAGGAAACTAGAGTTTAAGCACTAGTTACGAGAACTCAAGTGAGCTAGCTAGACTATTCGAAAGGTTTTATAGAAATTAAGTAAACAAGAGAAATAAGATAGAAGAGTAAAGTGGGAGAGAGAGAGAGTTTAGAGGTCCAAAGTCTAGTGGATGTTCTAGGATTTCAGTTTCATTGCAATGGTAATTGACATGATATGGATAGCTCACCTCCTAGTTTCAATATCTAAGTCTTATAGGTGATCTAACTATGCACAGACACTATCCCGTGATGGTGTAACAGAGTATTCCCCTTATGAGTATCCTATGTTATTAAGTAGAGTAGGTAACCTAAAGAGTCTAGTTAATGGATTACCTTATTACTAGGCTTTCCAGTCATACATTTCTAGATAAACTAATCACTTCCTAACATTGAATTAACATAGATCTACTATGCATGATCACATATTCTAAGTAGAGTAAACACTCAAGACGTTTAAGAGAAGAGATGACCTCTATCATTAAGGCCCCTGTCTCTTGATCTAGAGAGATCATTCCACCTAGAATATATAATTATGCACCTAAATACGAAAACAACATAATCTAAGCACAAGCAATTCATTTAGGCATTCCATTGAATAGAAACAAGGTAAGATACATTATTCAACGTAGTAAATTGGTCAATCCATAGAGTTTATATCAATCACACATTACAATTACTCCATCAACACCTAGAACAAGAAATCTAGTCACTAAGCATAATGAAAGAAATTTAAAGACAATTTCAAACACAAGCTTCACCCAATCAACCGCGAGAGAAGGGGAGAAAAGCTTATCTATGTATAGTACGGGTTTTTAGATCCAATCCTTGGCTTCGGAAGGTAGATGCGAGAGTGACAGTGGCTTTGGAGATGAGCTCAGAAGATGGTTGGAGACTTTGGCGATCTTCCCCAAAGGGTAGACCTCCTCCCCCCAAGTAAAGGGGAGAAGTTCCCCTTATATAGGCAAGGAGGACCCTACCCTTGCATGACCCATCGCACGACAGTGTATATCTGCATGGCCATGTGAGGTCGTGTGCTGGAATAGGCCACACAATTGTGTGTTTCCACACTTCCTGGCAAGGTTCTGTGCTGGCAGTGGCACATGGCTATGTGTTTTCACAGGCTGTGCAGGGATTTGAGCTGGAAGTGTTAACACGGTCGTGCAGGGCCTTGCTATGGAATTATCATACAACCATGTGAGAACACATGTCCATGCGAGGTTTTGCACTAAAAGTTTCTTCCTTGCTTGCACGGCCGAGACTTTTGGGCACATGGTCGTGTGACCTAGGCATAAGGCCATGTGCCCCTTGGGCAGGCCAATTGTGTTGTGTACCTCTCCTTGTCACTAGGGAACACATTCATATCCGCTCTATCTTTCAGTTGATGCTCCAAAGTGGGTTTTTGCTCCTTTTCTACCCCAAAAATTCATCCTATCATGGAATGGTCGGGCTCGGTGAGAGAGGACTGATCGGTAATGGAGAGACACCGGTGGAAGAGAGGGGTGGCGGTGATGAGGTTCCTCCGATGGTGGCGTAGATCGAGAGATGGCGAGAGTCGGTGGTGGTGAGAGAAGGTATGTGGCTCTCAGAATGATCAACAACACTGATTCCCGTGATGGCGATGTTGTAGCTTCGCTGGCTAGCCTCACTCGAATGGGCAGCAACAACTAGATCGGCGGAACTGATCATTTGAGATGGAACAAGAGGGGCTCAAGGGAGAGGGACGGTGGAATAGGGATTGGGTTTGGGAGGAGGAAATAAGAAAAGAGGAAGGAAATAAATTAAAACTTATGTTTAATTTAATTAAACCTTAAGTTAATTCCTTTATCAACTCTCACTTAAATAAATATTCTAAACAGGTTTTCTCTAAGTCTAATATATTCATCATTTTAAATGTGTTATGCGGACTCCATTTAAATTCTAAAATTTTTTGTAAAGTTATATCTCAATTTATTATTTATTCACCGTATCTTACACTCCTAATCACATTAATGTCCACAAATATTAATTTCACTCAATATATTGAGATTCATAAATTTTTTAACACAAATAAGTATGAATTATCTAAATCAATTTTTAAAAACTTATGAACCTCAATATATTAGGTGGAATTGATGTTTGAGGCAATTAATGTGAACAGGATAATGATTCAAATATATATGAGCTTGTTTCATGTTATTTGAAGCTCATTAGGGGTCATCTTCCATTTTTTTTTTTGATGCATTCCTTTTTTAAAAAAACATAGAAATTTGGGATGAATTTCCAAAATTCATCTCAAATTTTTTTTTCAAAATTCAAATTAAATGTGTCCAAAAATTAAAATGGTTATAGAGGAATCGGAATGATATGAAACAAATTCATATATATTTATATCATTTTCCTGATCATATTAATATCTTTAAATATTAATTTCACTAAATTTTTGGATATCAAAAATTTTTGGAACAAGAATTATATTTTTCATACTATTGCATTTTTAAAAAATTATGGGTTTGTTAATATATTATGTGGAATTTATATTTGAGACAATTTATATTACCTCAAGATCAATGCAAATACTTAGGAATTTATTTCATGTCATTTTGAGATATTCGAGGCCATCTTTTATTTTTAGGTCGCATTTCTTTTTTTAAAAAAAATATTTTTGGGATGAATTTAGAAATTCATCCCAAAAATAGGATGAACTTGGATTCGTCGTCTATTGGTGATGAACTTGGATTCGTCGCCAATTGGTAACGAATCCAGAGATTTGTTGCAAATTTTATTATATTTGTGTAAGCTTTTGCGACGAGCAAATTTGTTCTAATTTTGCAACAAATTCTATATTTCCACCCTATTGGCAACAAATTAATTATATGAAAAAAAATTGTTACTATTTTGTGATGATTTTATTTTATTGTCAATTTAGTTGTCAATTAGAGACAAATTCTATTTTCATTGAAAATGTCACAAATTTAAGACGAATAATTTTGGTCCCTATTTGTCTTTTTTTTTAACTGGAAAACCGAGCTTCTTCACTACTAGAGAAAAGGCAGGATATGTTATTATTTATTTTATTGTATATTGTCAAGGATTATGTAGTCCCTTTTAAAATTATATAAATGTATACTTAATATTATAATTTTTCAATATACAATAAAAATGGCTGCTATAGAAACCTCTCTGCGATAAAAACTATGATCCTTTTAAAGGTATTTTTGCAACATTATGACGACAATAACCATTGCAAATTCTCTTTTATGATGAGTTGTCAACATCAAATCTTCTGTAAACATACAAAACACTTGTGTTTATGATAATGGAAATTACTTAAAATTTGCAACAATAACATTTGTCATTAAATTTCATTGCACATTCTGAAACATCTAAAATAAAATTGCAATGAGAGTTTCTATGTATTACATACAATTTTATAATGCTTTAAAAAATCCTCCCAAAGTTATCGTTACAGAAATAGTTTGTCATAAAAAAGGAATATACAATCATTTTTTTCCATCACAAAAATTCATTTGCTACAAATTTAGTCATCACAAATACCATGAATTGGTGCATTAGTGTTTTAACTGATGCGATATATATAAATTGTTTAGTCAATCCAATGGCCTAGATCAAATCTAGTTGCGTACAACCCGGGACAATCATTCAAATGTGTGTCAATGGATCGGACTTGTACAAATTGTTTATGAGTCGAATGAACTCCCAACTCTTAACACAACACTGCATGTCAAAGAAAACTAACAAACTCTTATATTATAGGGATAATTCATCGAACTACCATTCAAACAAAGACATTAGCCACTAGTTGTTCAAATTACATTCTAACAATTAATTAATTAACTTTATTTTAATGTTGATGCTTCAATTTGTTCTCACAAGCTTAATTCTTCTAAAAGATATCTATATTCAACCATGAACTAACTGTCCAACGTGGCTGACACGTGCGTGGTAGAGTTGGATTACCGGTGCACCTAAACACTGACCTTAATTTGTCATCACCATAATATTTCACAGTGCATAATTGATTGATTAATTAATGTTGGTGTTTACTTGTTCACTTAAAGACAAAAGTGTAGCCTTTGGAGGACCAGCATGACCGTTGGAGTTTACGCACAAGACAAACTCAAGTCCTTGCAAAGTAGAACACGCCTTATATATATTTTGTTCATCAAGTGACGACTTGGCTCGTGTGCTCTCTCGTGTTGGATTGGAGTGTAGAGTAAAGCCTGATTATGACTGCTCGGGCCCTCGATTGATTATTTGCAGACGCTTGATCCTGATCGGAAGGTATGATTCCGAACAAGTGGCATTGGGCACGTGGAGTCCTATGGATGTTGGCGTGTCGTAACTTTGAGTCAATGTCGATGCCTATATGAGGATAATGAAAAGGAGATGGGTCTAAAGAGGATGAAAATTATTGAATAGGACTGACTACATATCTTGCCCTGAGTCAAGTTGATAAGAGAATCCACACGGAGATTTTATTATTTAACGTTAGGTTAATCATGATCAATACCCACGATAATCTTGAAAAAGTGTTTGAAATTGCACCTAAAAAATCATTTTTTAGTGACGGACATATATATTTCATCGCTGATCCATTACAATTAGCTACTAGCCATAGATTAGTCATGGGTAAAAGGTTGTCGGCTAAACATCAGTCATTATCAATATCAGTGACGGATGTTAACAATCCGTCACAACTAGCGATGAATTATAAAAACAATTTGTCGCTAAATATAGCAACGGATGATTAGATTAGTTTCTAAATGGTGAACATGATAAGCTTTCTATTGCAGTAGTAGCGACGGATAATTTAATTATCTGTCGCTAGTAATCATCCGTTGCTAATAGTCTCAAACTAGAAGTCATCGGCATTATATCGACATTCTCGAAATAACGATGGAAGGATAATTTTCCCTAGCTATTAACAACGGAATATAGACTTATCATCGCAATCAGCGACGAATTAGAATACCCGTCGCAAATAGTGACGGATATTACGAATACCCATCACTAGTTGCGATGGATATTTATAAATATCCATCGCTATTTTCTATGCAGATTCACAAAACCTGATTGTTTTTCCAATTTTCCATGTTTATATATCCATCTACTCTACTACAACTATCACAAACGACGGTTTCAAAATAAACACAGAATATATCATAATAAAACTTACTATAGATCACAAACTCACAACATATCATAATAAATTCCACATCACAACAATACATATGAATCAAAATATTTGAAAGATACATAAAATATCCAAACACTACTCCAATCCAACAAACAACAATCCATAATAGATCATCTAATACAAGAGAAAGTGTATGTCCTCCAATACATGACATCGTAATCAAAATCAAGAACAAAATCATATCTAGGGTCCTACATGAATAGAAAATTTGATATTAAAATACTTATCATAAAATGCTAAAAAAAACAAAAGTAATATTTTTTTACTGAAAAAGTTAAGATAAACTACAACATATCTCAAAATGATCTACTATGCAGGGGGATGGTTGGGATCCAAGCTCTCCTATGACTTGAAACGATGTCGGGGGAATATCTATGAATCCGGAGAAAACATTGTTGTAATATCGTGAAATTGACGACCAATCTCCTTAGTCGCAGCCCCTTGCCTCCACATCTCCTGTATCTCTTCGTCCCTCCCAGTCATCATCTCCTCCAATGACGATAGTCGAGTCTGCAAGTCTTGATTTTCCTCTCACAATTCTCATACTTCACTAGATGAGGAGGAGGAATTAGGACGAGTCTGGATCCATAGAGCTCTCATCCTCTCATAAATAACTTTGCCCTGAGAGTCAAACCCGTAAAAGGAGGTCTTCTTCCTTCCACATGACAATCATAACCTCGGAATTAGTGTTTGCATAAACACATGACAATCATAACTCTTCATTCTAAACATTTTTAATCTGTTCATATCAACACAGTGAAACATATTCGAGGCATATCCATCAACAAATTTGATTGCTTTAACCAACTATATAATACTTGCTTACTTTCATTATCTAACATATAACATGCTTTTGGATATTTACTAGTTGTTTTATTCTGACGAAACTTAGGTCTATTTACTATTTGTCTTAATTTCTCATGTGATTTTGTTTTATCTTTAGTTTTTCCATGAACATTCATCATAGTATTAAACATGTTATCGAAATTTTTTTTCTCAACATGCATTACATCTAAATTATGTCGAATGAGTAAATACTTTTAATATGGAAACTCCCAAAATATACTTCTTTTTCTCCAACTACACTTGTTCACTTTAACAATGTACTTGTTTATATCATTAGAACCATCCTGATACACTGGTAGGAATCCATAACTGTCAATTTCATAAAGAACTGCTTCACCTGACTTCGATATTGGAGGAAGTTTTCAAACCATTTCATTCCTTTTGAAATCTTTCTTATTTCATCTGAATAAGTGATGAACTGATAGGAATTTTCTATAATTTATCAAACCAGGATATTTTTCCTCTACAAGGCAATGAAAATGTTTCAGACTCACTCATATAATGTGTACATGCTAACTTAACAACCATACTCCATCTTGACAACATTGAGTAAGCTGAAAAATCAATAATCATCCAAACAAAGCAGCATGCATTGTAAATTTTGATTTGCTAGCATTGTCAAAAGTCTCAATTCCTACATTTCATAAATGTTTCAGCTCGGCAATCAAAGATTGCAAAAATATATCTATTTGCTCTTTTTGATTCTGAGGGCCTGAAATAAACACAGTTAGAAATATGAATGTGTCTTTCATACATATCCATGAAAGTTAATTATATGGTATTAATATAACTGATCAAGATGAATATTATTGTTCATGACTTTAAAATTGCTGGAATCCATCTGCAGAAAGTCCATGTCTCATATTACATTGTTCCATTGCAAAGGAGGGAAATATTGTATCAAGATGTTTTCACGTAGGTGAGTCACATGGATGACATATTATATTTCATTCATGTACATGGTTTTGATGCCTCCACATGTGGCTTGCTATTGCGGCAGATGCATATAATCATTGGAGTCTAAGAGTTACCAGGAAGTAATACATAACTTTCAAGGAAAAATATTTTTCTTCTTATTCCCAGGCATGTGACTACTCTGCTTATAACAAGGGTGATTACATATTCTGCATTCTATCTATTCTCTATCTTCATTCCAAAAGTTCATGCAATTATTGATACAATAATGAATCTTTTCTATTGATAAACTCAAATCTCTAATCAATATCTTTGTATTGTAGAATTTATCAACCATGCAGTTATCAATGGGGTGTAACTCTGACATCAATTGACATATTTCATGATAACATCGTTCAAAGAAATGATGTTTTGCCTTTATGTTCAATAATCTTACTATAGTTGATAGTTGAGAATGGCCAAAAGGAATGCCTTCCCACAATTCTCTTCACTAGCTTTTAACATGCCAAACATTTTCTGAGCTTCAGGCGTTGGTTTTTCCTCTACATTGGATTGATCATATGCATTTATTGCGTTGTAAATCATTAATTGTATTACATTCATATTCCTTGATGATTCCTCTTGAGCAATCGTGTAGGATTACAAAGCAAAGGAAGGTCCAATTTCTTCAAATATATACGGCTCTCCATGACAATACCAATTATAATAATTTGGAGCAAACTCATATCTATATATATCAATTTGCACTTGTTCTCATTGTGGAAAGTTGTATTTCTACATCTGCGCTGATGATATGAACACTTTAACTCAACATCATTTAAACATTCTAGATGAGACTTAGCAAAATTGACAAACTCTTTAACCCGAGCAAAAAATTATTGTCTGATAAATCTATTGTTAAATCTATTGTGCATCCAAGTCTTGTTCATATACATTGTATCCTAATGAAAATAAAATTTCCAACATGATTAATTATTTCAAACTAAGCATGCATATATTTAAATCATTGTACTTAATTTAACGTGTAAAACTAAGCACGTTCGACCATTGTAAATCTAATTTCATTGCCAAGGATGAGACAATTATTTAATAAATGAGAGTTAGAATATAATTTGATATTCTTAGAGTAATTGAAGTACAAACAAATAGTTATTACTGCTTATATTCCATTGCTACTCGGCCGAGCAATTCGAGGCACAACACTACCTGAGTAGTTCTCGAGCACTGCTTGAGCAGTGTCGGCACTGCTCGAGCAGTGTCGGCACTGCTCGAGTAGTGCCTGAGTAGCGCCGACCGCGGTAGCGCCGGAGCGCTGGCCCGTCCTGAGCAGTGCTGGCCGCAGCAGGTTTATCGTGCGGGTCGTGACAGTGTCTGTTGTGCCATGTTTAAGGGACGAGACTGAGGAGGAGATTAGGATTACCTTAACATCGAAGGAGGAGAAGCCGAAGGAGAGAGGAGAGCATGTCGGAGGAGTAGCAAATCGTCGGAGTTGTTACTAGGTTTATCGTGTGGAGAAGAAATTGGCGATGGTAGCCCTGATATCCCAAATATAGCTATGGATAATTAACTTATCCATTGATAATCACGATGGATACCCCGTTGTAGATCTATCGCAACCCGTTAGGGTTTACTGATTGCAAATGGAACACCTAGCGACAGATAATTTATTTATCCATCGTAACTAGCGATAGATAATTATATAATCCATCTCTAATAGCGACGGATACTAGAAGAATTTGTCACTATTGTTAAATAGCAATGATTTATATAATTATCCATCACTAGTTGCGACGAATAATTTAATTATCCATCGTTAGGTTTTTTCTTTTTTCACTTCGTCGGCATTCCATTTGTAGACTGAACCTCAAGCAATGGAAATAAAATTATCCTTCTTTAATAGCGCCAGATATTTAATTGGTCCATTGCTATACGGCTAATAGTGATAGATAATTATATTATTTGTCTCTAGTAGCGATGGATAAATTTATTTCTGTCGTTAGAGTTTCATTTTTTTTTAAATGCCCAATAACGAGGGGGATCAAATTGCCATCATCAACAGTGACGGGAATCTAAATATCCGTCGCTCTTAGCGACGAGTATACAAATGTCCGTCATTGACCGTGATGGCTATACAAATCGTCATCGCTGTTGACGGCAGCCATAAAAATGGCCGTCATAAATTTCGTTGTTAATCGTTGTTTTTTTTTTTTTGTTGTGTTGAGTTCTCAAGAAAAAAAAAAGTCCATTGGAATTTCATCATAATGAAAAATATCACCATAAAGATATCAATTAAGTAAATAAAATATGTCCGATTTATGTTTGCACTTGAGTCTAATTAGCTTCATATCGGAAGATTTGAATTAATAGTCATACTTTGAATCATTAGTATGTATTAGTAGGGTATTTGGAAGTACCTTTCAAATTTAACTTATCAATACGTTTCTGTTGATTATTTAATTACGAGTTCAATAGTTTAAATTCATTTAGAAGTTTATAGTATAAATAAGATTGAGACATAATTAATGTTATAAAAGTCATATCATTAGCTGAGTCAATCAAAACACATAATCAATGAATGTCAACTATTGGTGCAATCAATCTTGACCACCAATGAAATCTTGGGGTTAAATCCTGGTGAAGGTAGGTGTCTGTCCTCTCTTATGCACTAGTCACTGTTTGGGCTAATAGCCCTCGTGATTTACCTCCTTCGTATTGGCCCTGGGACGGATTGACGGAGGTGCTGGGGGCGAACAAATCGCTTTATGCCACCAATCTCTAGTTAAGGTTGACTAATTTAGACAAGATTAATTTTGAATTTTGATGTTTAAAGAATATGGTTATAGAAGTCCAAGTTAGACATGACTAGACACTTGTAATGAGTTATAAGTTCAACCTGTGTTGGCAGTCATAAGTCCAAATGAATAAGGTTGATTAAACACTAATGATACAGAGTCTTAAAAAATTAATGTTGACCTACGTTTAGACGTGTGTGAAGGAGTCCATATAGGTCAAAGGTAAATCAGATGCTTGCAAGTGTTGAAGTCTTAGAGAAATAAACCTTATGTAAGTGTGGAAGTCCTAGTTGTGATGTTAAGCAAGTGGATGTCCTATTAGTGAGGTTGGGAAAGTGGAAGTTGAAAGTTTGATAGTGAGGCTGGGCAAGTAAAAGTCTTGGAGACGAGAATGAGCAAGAAGACCATCCTCTTGAAATACTAGCCCAAGTAATAGTTCCTTATCTCATGGATTCAAATTACTCAAACACGTATCCAAGAAGACCATCCTCTTGATGTGTAATGCTTTGGCCAAAGTCTTATAAGTAATAATCCTAACAAAAGACCATGAGGTATATGTCTCCTTTATCAAAGGAGTGGTGAATCCTCTTTGTGTTATTCAAACAGCTTTGGGCATATTGATTTATTCGTAATCATCCCATACTTACACATCCTAAGAGATGTCTGCCAAAATGTCAAACTAAGGCTTCCTGAATCATGGGCATTTAATGCAATTGTCTCATATCTATCCTTCCTTCATTTGTTGGAGATAGTTTCTCTCATGAATTTCAAGAAATTAGGAATTTGCTGCAATTCATCGATGAGAGAAATCTCAATATGGAGTTCTTTATATTTATCTAAGAATTTGTCCAACTCTTCATCATTTTTCCTTTGTGATTCATTAAGCGAAAGGTATCATTGGCACATGTTTCCTCACTTGAGGGGTCTTCAACCGAGTTGTCTTTCTGAACTTCCTCATTGATAGGATAGGAATGTGAAGAGGAAGAAGTTGATTCTCCAATTGCAACGTGGAGAATCCCTTTCTTAGTAGTCACTTGGGATTTTCCCAAAGTGCATCCACTTCACAACTAGATCATATTACAATGCTCAACAAGATTTGGCTCTAGTTTTTTTGGAAAAGACCTTGAGTTCTTAAAGAAGAACTAGCCACTTGTGCTAGTTGATTGTTAAGCATCTTCAAATGTTTTTCAGTGTTGTCCATCCTCACGTTAAGTTGCTTGAGATCAATTTTTATTTCAACATGGTTAGCTAGTATTTCATTAAGAATTTTCTCTATCCATGAGGGTTGGTAGTTATGCTGATGGCAAGATGGCTACCCTTGATATTGATTATTACGACGGGAGAAGTTCAGATGATTCTTTCATTTGAGATTGTATGTGTTTGAGTATAAGTTGTTTGATCTTGCATTGAAGTTGTTAACTGCATCTACTTGTTTAATCTAAGCCAACTGTACTATAATGGATCCAAGTGGGCAATTTTCATTTGCATGTTCCATATCTCCACATATTTCATAAGTGGTAACAATAGCATTTACCAGATTTGTATTCATCGAATTGAGCTTCTTTGTTAAGGCATCCATCTTTGCAAATATTTAATTTAAAGAACCCACATCATACTTTCTAGGGATTTTAATTAGGTTGCCACTACGCTAAGATGCCCATTGATGATTGTTTATTGCCACACTTTCAATTATCCTTTCTACGTCATCAAGTCCCTTATTCATAAGTGCTCTACCAGTTGAAGAGTCTAAGGAAACTTTAGTCTGGTAGTTGATTCCATTTTACAAAGTGTGGATGCTAGCCATTTCTCTAGTCCATGATGAGGGCATAATATAAGCATACCTTTGAATCTATCCTAAGTTTCATATAATGATTCTAAATCATTTTGTCTATGTCACGCCCAGAGGGAGTCCGTGCCAGACAAAAATCCGGCAGCATCTCCCCTGTACCGGTGACATTATGAA
>JBAMIB010000083.1:1182307-1202536 GCA_037177415.1 Kaempferia rotunda | reverse complement strand
ACTCAAACCCAAGCTTGAAGAAGCTTGTGGTTGTGAATCCTTCGGCCAGAATTAAGGAGCTCTCCTTGCTTCAAAATCCGAAGCTTCCTTCCCTGTCACACATCCGGCCACACTCTAAATAAGGATTCAAAGCTCGAGAATAACCCTACTTGGATGAATTTCGGCCAACAACCAAAATTAGCAACCCTAGCTTGAAAACAAACCCTAATTACCTCACCTTGCTTTCGGCACAAGAGGAAGAAAAGGAAGACTGTGAACTTCCGGCCCATGGAGAATGAAGGAGAACTTGTCTCCTTTGACCAAATTTCGGAACCAGGGGAAGAGCTAGGGCTTGATATTCTCTGCCATCCGAAACTTGTGCTGTACTTAGGGATTCGGCTGGAGGCGGAAGAGGAGAAGAGGAACTCGGCTGAAAACTCGAGGTGCTCGGGAGGAAGCCCACCGGTGCCGGGGAAGAAGAGATCGCCGGCAGGGAAAGGCTGTCGCCGCCGCCGCCGCCGTCGCGCAAGGAAGAAGAAGATCGGGGACTTGCGCCGTCGGGTGCTTGTCGCGAGAGAGAGAGCCCGTGAGACGGCTTCGGCCGAACCAAATTCAACAAATAAACTTAGGTCTTAATAACTATAACTTATACCCTTTCCTTAATTAGACTTAACTATGACTTAAATATAATTCTTACCGTTTCTAATCGGTAAGCTACTGCCCAGCGCACCGGTTAAGACACAATTCGTCCTCGCGGTTGGCCGCGGTTCGAACCTCCGCGTACGCGCGTACGTACTTTCTCTCTTTTTGCCACTTCTACGCGTCAGAAAAATCCGTAAAAATAGTCTAAAATTTCAGAAAAATACCACGATCTTTCTAAAATTATTTTCAGGATTTTCGGGACGTTACAATTTCTTCCCTAAACAACCAATGACACTAGAAAGGCGATTATTATCATCACCTTGTGCTACAAAAGTTTTAACCTATTTACAATATCATATTTGTACGTACATGACTATATCTTTATCCATTTTCTTCGACTACTTGCACTCTTGCCGACGATGTTCTTAAACGACACTGTTCTTGATCGATATTATACTTTGAACTTTCCTCTTTACCACAAATACCTCAAAACCCTAATCACTCTTTTATCGCGAAAAGTAGAACGAGGAGAGGTTCTTGATGGTTTTGTGTTTATAAGAGCATGAAGAGGTATGAAGGGAGAACGAGGATGATAACACGTCTATCAGAATCACTTTTCAATTTTATAATTAATTTATGATTCAGATGCTTTAATAGTAGTGCTTGAAAAGTGGCAAATGGTAGGAGGGATAAAGGGGGAATTCCATATTTTTCCTTGTACCCTTCGGTAATTACCAAACTATGGAATACCTTTGGATCAATATCATATCTAAAATGTGTCTTTTGGTAAAAACATAGCCGTGTGGATTCAGGGATAATTTTAAGATAAAAGACAAAGGAGCTTTTGGTGATTTGTAAAATAGGGGGGGGGGGTGCTATTTTCATTTTTGCCCATGAAATACCACGAGTCCGTGCCTCACTCGGCCCCGTCAAATTCCTCTCCATCCCTAATTCCTCAGTTTCCCTAATTCCTCACCCTCATCCGGTTGCCGCCTTAGCTTCTCCCCACGAAACTCTCTCTGCTAGCGGATCTTTCGGGATCCTGCCGTCTCTAACATCTCGCCAGATCCTGTAAGTGCTCACGAACTTCGGTGCTAGTCTTCCTTCTCGGATGTCCTGATATCTCTGATCCCCCTTTCTTTAAGATTTTCATCTTTTTTCATTCGATAGTTATGTTCGGCAGTTGAGGTATCGGCAAACTGAGGATATTTGTGTCGTCTAGATGTGTCTATTGCTACTGCCTGTTCCGTGTGATTTGTCGTATTTGTTATCTCTCTCTCCGGGCTGGATTGTGTTGAAGAATAGATTTTGATTTAGTAGATATGTTGATTTGATCCTAGGAACGGGATTACTTCAAATAGACCTTTTATTTTGAATTGTCTTCCGTTATTTGCTCAAGAGTTGATTGTGGCCTTTTATTTTCTCTCTAGACTTAGTTGTTCAATTCAGAATTGATTATTTTATTGTAGACATGGCATTGTTTTGGATGCCTATAATTCAGCACACTGTGATCTCCTTTATATTGCTTATAATAAAACGCCGTATGATCTACTTGATATTGAACAAATTTATGGACTACAAAATAACCTATGAGTTAATGGAGGTGGTTCCCTTTAAAGTTGCCATTCCCTTTCCTCTTCCCTTTTCTCTGGTTCTTCATCAGATCGAACTTGGGTTCGTATCAACTCTGTGCGAGATCATTGATGCTCTTCATCACCAATATCCTCTTTGAATGTTGTCCTCTTCCAAAAATTGTTAGTCATCACCTCCAGTCCTGTAATTGGCATTGATAAAGAAACAACAAAATGATGAATCAAGCTAACTGATTCAAGGATGGCAGGTTATTGATCTTGATTACTCCAAGGGAACCTCAGATGCAACAATCATATGTATATTGAGATTGCAACTTTCTAGGAACGATAGTGGAATTTCCTCTCTGGAAAGATCTTACCAGATGGAATTCAGCTGCAATTCCAAATGATGGAGGAGAGACTATAGAGCTTCTATGAACCTCGAATCCATCAAATGGTTCAAATGATTTGAATTATGCCATGAGCCTTCATCATAATCATGCCAATACTAGAATACAATAATCTTGTTAAGGAACTCTCTTATTGAACATGTTATATATTGGAACACAATTATTGGACACTTTTATTGTAGAGCTCTGTCCTAAAATCTAAAATGTTGTTAAAGCATGCAAACCTTGCACTGTAAGACCTGCACTGTACCATTCTCATTCAGAAAATAGGAAGATTATTCAAGATGGACAAATATATAACAAGTTCATTGAAAATTAATTTTGAGAGATGTTCCATGAAAATAAAAATAAGATTGTGGCATAGTGGGCAAGAACCATAGAGGAAAAGATAGAGCAAAAGAATTAATGATTAAAAAGTGACTAATGAGGCAAACCCTCATGAGGATTCACATATTAATAGTAATTATCAAAAGCATCCATTTCATTATGATGCCCCTATCAGAAGTTATCCCATTCAAGTCTCATTATAAGCAAATTCATCTTCCACTCTACCTTTGCAATCATTTGCCATAATTTTCCAGCACCAAAGGACAAATATCTATTCCAAATTCCCTTTGTCACCACCAATCCCCTCTAACTAAAGTATTATCAAGTACAATAACATAATAAAGTTTCACACAAGAAATTCTCTACTTCAAATTTGATTTGAAGTTAAGATACCCCTGCCTCAACTTATTGAAGACTTGTCATAAGAGGCTTTCATATCATCATTAAATCCAAAAGAAATCTTGATATGCTTGCCTCTGCTGTATGGAAACATGATGAGAGATGTTTTCCTATCATCACTTAATTCAGAAGAAGTCTTGATGTTCTCGCTTTCCTTGACTAAGTGCTCAATGTAAGAAGTTCCATATGCCCATCAATGCTTTGAGAAGATTTGGCATAAGGCACTTTTTCCATTTAATTTGAAGGAACTCTTGAATTACTCATCTCTCTCTGCTCTATAAAAACTCAATGCAAGATTCTTTTGCTTCATCACTCAATTTGCAACTCTTAGCATGCTTTCATTACTTGGAAATTGACATGACAGATTCTTATCAAGAGAAGCTTCAAGTGCACCAATCTCATGCAATGAAGACTTGACACAAGCTACTTTACTTTCATCACTTTGTGAAAAGGAAACCTTAAGTAGTCTGGAATAAGATGAAATATTATGCAAGCTATATAATGGAAAAGAAAAGGAAAGATTCTCAAAGTTTGTTTTGTTAACCTTGATTATTAGGTTGTTTTGAAATATGATGGAATGATACAATCCTAGAAAAGTGATAAATTCAAATATAGTTTTGATTTAGCATTATATTCATTTGCTTCTTCTAGGTTTTAAAATTCATATAGAAGTGTTATGCAATCTAGTGCTATCTGGGATGTGAGGGCATATATAGGCTGCTAAAATATCAAAGAAAATATTTTCATTAATATTTAAGGGGTTTTTTTATCACTTGCAAGACAAGTTTTTAAGTTAACACTATCACAAGTTAATAATAGGGTAGTTTAGGGTTTTAAGTTGGTAAGTCATCTGTGCCATATGTGATCATAAAGCAAAACTAATATTATTTTAATACATATGTAAATCATGTGTGTGCTATATATGACTGTATGTGATTGCTATGTGATCCCTTTGAAAATCCACCTAGGCATGTGCATATGTGGCCAAAGCTAAGGCCTTTTAATACACGCTCTATAACTAGTTGTCTGCTTTTTTTCCTATGAATTAGTTATTCACTTAAGATTATATATACTTGAATTATTTTATTGTAGGAATAAGACTCTCTTGAATACCTATGAGTAAACACTCTGTGGTCTCTATTGTATAAGACAAATTTATCATATAAAATAGCTTATGGTATAGTGGTGGCAGATCTCCTTGGAGTGATAGCCCTCTTTCCTCCTCCCTCTTCTTTGGTAGGTTCCTATCATATGTCATGTTAACGAGCAATCAAAAATATTGTTGGAAATTTGCTACTGTTTACAACTTTGTTAATTGGAAATACTTTTTTAATGTTTATTTAGCTTTATGCTTCATATTTTTGGTTTTTCTCATAAATGATTTTGTCTGAAATAAGCAATAA
The DNA here is from genome assembly GCA_037177415.1 of Kaempferia rotunda. Classification (NCBI taxonomy): domain Eukaryota; kingdom Viridiplantae; phylum Streptophyta; class Magnoliopsida; order Zingiberales; family Zingiberaceae; genus Kaempferia; species Kaempferia rotunda. The sequence continues at coordinate 1,197,805 of JBAMIB010000083.1, read as the reverse complement.
ATGTGAATGAGGGATGTTTTGTAATATGTTTCTAACATTTAGAGTGAGTGGTATTTCATTGTATACGTTAGGATACTATCATCCATGTTGATCTTTTGGTTCTTTCTTTCAAAAATGGAGTCCATGCTATATTGGTTGAATTGATATGTAATTTGTTTTTGGTCAACCATCTTTCTCCTTATCTTATTTGAGGAAATTTATAGTTTCATTTTGTGAATTACATTATATGTGAAGTGAGAAGATTGTTTAAGAAGATATTTGTACCATTTTTTTTCTCTTGATACTTTGTCATACTTGATGCGTTTGCATTTGTGGTCTCAGCTTCTTACATGTGAATTTGTTACATTATATGATTTAGCTCATTTAATACCTTATGGATGGGCTTGTGGAAAATACTATGGAAGAAGAGATATCTGGAGAAGCTGGAAACATGTACGAAATGAATCAAGAACAAGATGGTCAGATAGAAGCTGAATCTGCTGAAAAAAGATGGCCTGGGTGGCCCGGGGAAAGTGTTTTTCGTATGTTGATTCCTGCGCACAAGGCAGGTGGTCTAATTGGTCGCAAAGGTGAGTTCATCAAAAAAATGTGCGAGGAATCAAAGGCTCGGATAAAGATTCTTGATGGACCGCCTGGAGTGCCAGAAAGAGCAGTAAGTATATTTCTACTAGGTTTGTGCTCTATTCAATGGACACTTTAGTATCCTTTGTCGCGCTATGGAGAGTTGTATTATGTTTATCCTTGGAATTATTTAATCTTTGGAAAATATTAAATATCATTTTATTTTTCTTGCTACATATTAACTTTATGTTTCACCTCTATATTTCATCATTTTCTTATGATCTTGTGTAAGAGTGCACTTTCTTATTCTTCCTTTGCAATTAATTCTTGCATGTCATGACCTGCCATTTTATTATTTTCCTTTTTAGCTTATGTAAATCTGAAAATATTAATAATTTCACTTGTAACATATATCCTTGAAGCAATTTACGGTTTTCTATATTTCCTATGTAAGATCCGTCAACTTTAACTTTGCTAATATAGGATCAAAATTCATGCTTGCTTTTTGAGAAATAGGTCTAGTTTTAAGTTTTGAATGAATCTTGACAGTGTATATTTAGATTATGTAGATAAAATAGTGATTAAGTAGTTGGATCATTCATGGCACAAGTTAAACATTAAGAAGTCCAAATTATCTATGAAGCTATTGATGAATTTGATCTTGCTTTGTTAGGAATTGATCAAGTTTAAAGTTATTCAAATGAACTGGTAACTGGTTATCTGGATCAAAATAGTGATTAAGTAACCCCCACAGGTTGGTGTAGTTGGTATCTGCATGGGTGTTTGCTCCAATAATACTTCGAGGTTAATTCCTAGCGGATGCAAAATGCTTCATTCACCTCTCCCATGCAAAATACCGCTGTGCTAGGGCTACTTGGGGTGAGGATATCACGTTTTGCCCCAAAAATAGTGATTAGGTACTTGCTTGGGCATTTAAGTTAATGCATGTAGATTTTTGTCTCATGCAGGAAAGTGGACCAAAAAAGGTACGATCCTCATCCAGGATAAAGTCAGCAAAGATATAAGCCTCAAGTTAGCAAAGATACAATTCTTTTCCAAAGGAAAATTACCACTCGTGGCACAGAGAAAAGGAAATTGAAAATTATATTAACTCAAACATTGTCTTAATAAATGGGATGAGAGCATGGAGACTTTTTTTTCCCTGAAAACTTGATTATTCCTATAAAACTCTAATAGACGTTTTCAACCTTTTTTAAAAGGTTGGTACTTATTTCTAAAATATAAAACTAAATGGATTTTTTTAAGTTCCAACAAATTATAAAAATTAACAACGTTGAATAATTTTAATGTTTTTCTCTTTAGATTATTTCATTTTAAGATGAAAGTAACCATATATTTTGGGACACTATTAGGATCTTTCAAAGATCAGAACAAACTATCATAATGTTGAGAAATCCTTTCCATAACAATTCAAAAACCCTTAGATAGCGTTTGATTTGTATGTTTTCTATTTTTGTTTTCTAGAAAATGCACATTTTCTAGAAAATAGTGTTTGGTTTTGTATTTTCCACCTCTGTTTTTTTTTTAAAAAAAAGATAATAGTTTTTGGAAAAATAGAGAATGTCGAAAAGTCATTTTCTATTTTTCAGAAAATGCGTGTTTTCTAGAAAATGAAAATGAAACAGGGATAACCAAACAGACCCTTAACTTTCTCAAACGAAATCATCTTTTGATTGTAAAAAATTCTAACAACCCACATACTTCATGTACTTTTATGATATAGTAACTTTATGTTATCTTTTCCCCAACTAACCTAAAACTTTAGAAATATAAGGGAGCATTTGGTTTTGCATGTTTTCTATTTTTATTTTGTGGAAAATGCGCATTTTTTAGAAAATAGTGTTTGATTTGTATTTTCCACTTTTCTTTTCTAAAAAAAATAGCATTTTCTTGAAAAATAGAGAATGTCTAAAAGTTATCTTTTATTTTTTTAGAAAATGCACGTTTTCTAGAAAATGAAAATGAAAACAGAGATAACCAAACGCACCCTTAGCTTCTTATCTTAATAGCATTTAAACCTACAAACATCTTTCAAACGAACATCTAAAAGTGGTGAATTCCTTGAAATTGAAGATCAGTCTGCAACCAGAAACATTTGTTCTATTGGTTGAGATGTGTCATTATTTTATAAATGAAATTTAAGTTGAGAGTTCCTTTAAATTGAGCTGAATGTTGAGGTTATTAGAGAAGTATCATGAGCTTTTGGCATACTTCTCCTAGCAAGGATTTGCTTGCCTATGCTTCAATTCCTCTTGACTTCTTCCATTTGCTGTTAGTTATTGTTGGTAGTTATTTTTCTGTTATAAAATTTTAAATCTTGATGAGCTTGATTTGTACAGAAATCTAAATATTCTTTAATTTGGTTTACAGTTGGTTAACTGCAATTTGAATTCCTGAACTGGCCTTTAAACTTAGTTGTAAAAATCAAGGATTTTGGTTTAATCTTCTCTTCCTGCATTGGTTTATACTGATTGTTGTGGGAACGGAGAAATACAATCTACTTTTCTAACAAACTGCAGAGTGAAGAAATTACAATCTACTTTTTTAACTAACTGCAGAGTATCTGACAATCTGAAAAGCAATCAGAACTTGGTGATATTCAGACAACATGAGAAAATAACTAAGGTCCAGAGACTACAATTAGTGACCATATGACGAAACCTAAAACAAACACTTAGCTCTAAGCTTGTAGCCTTCAGTCATTATAACCTGATCAATCTTTGCAGGTTCTTTCTGCAGACATAAAGCCACAAATCAAATTGTTCATGTGAACCAAATAGAAGAAACAAAGTTCCAGTTTGCGAAGGTCATTCTTTTTGCATCTGAGCTGAAATAAAACTAAGCCTATATGTGTTGGATGGCTACCATGCTTCACATTATTTCTGGTAATTCTATAACTCGTTTGATTGTGGCTTCAACAAGAGATTGATAAGTTATTGAAAAGCAAAAAAAAAAAAAAAAGATTGGTGTGGAGGCTACTCAGTAGGGATGCTGTAGTTTTGAGAGACCAAATAAATAAATATTAATGGACAACGAGAATGATTGCCACATTTAAACTATTGGATGAGACATTATATATCAAATCTTTTACAAGAATAAAAAGTTGTTGATTAGTGTTGTACACGAACATTTCTAAACTTTATGGATGCTATTAATTTTGTAGGTAGATAGGATTGAAAAATAGATTCACAAACTTTATGGAGCTCATATGAAGTTGGGAAGGAACAGACATCCTAGTATGATTGTGGACATAAATGACATGGATATTCGACTCTACTTGCCGTTGCCGAGCTAGAAAGTCAAACTTGGTCATTCTTTATTAAGCATAAGCACAACATGCTTCATTGGGTAGGATAAGACAGATGAACATGTTATATAAAGCTTGTAAGAGATGGAAGCTTGTTGATCCTATTTCTGGATTATTAAGATATAGGAAAATTACCCAAGAGTTAATGGGAAACTGATTATTCATCTTGTTTAATTGTTTTTGCCAATGATTTCAGAGGCTAATATTTTCTGTTCCATCTGTTCATCTCGTTACAGGTGTTCATTTTGCTTGGGCTTATTCGTATTCATCATCAACATCAAGTTGTTATAAGCATTTCAGTGATGTTTGATCTGATGTTCTGATGTGAGTATGATGTCAGATAGCAGGTGGATAATAAGAAGTTATTCAAAACTTAGAACACAAGGAATTAGGATTTAAGAATATAAGATAGATTAATTTGAAAACTAATAAACAAGATGGAGACCTAAATTTTTATGAATCTGTTAATTACTTGGGGCTAATCCTTGTTAAAATTGCATACCTTCCTAAACTGTTCAAAATCATCCCATGACAATTAGAGACATGCTCTAATATCTCTATCAGATACTACTTGTTCCAAATGAGATCTAATTACCTAAACCTTTGTATTGAGTCTTATCACAATTAATAGATTTTGAATATCTTAGTTTTAAATGACATGATATTCCAGAATTTACCTTAACCAAAATATGGACTTGTCACAGTTTCTAACATTATTATGAAATTAATATGTCAATTTTAATTTTAAAAAATCAATTTTTCCACCTAACTTAATGCAAGCAACAATATTGATTTATGTTGATTGCACCTTTTTTCTGAAAGAGTATTAAGATGATAAGATTGTAACTCTTAATGTATAGGATACAGTAAAACTAATTATATGCGTCTATGGGTCACTTAAAGTTTCCCATCCATGTTATAAAACTTTGCAAATATTTAAATGATTGATGTTGAATTCTTGAACCTTATTTTTCGTATGCGGATTATGACCATAAATCACCAATCTTATGCTGATTTTGGAATGCACTTCTGCTACTTTTTCCTACTAGTAATTTAAGGTAGATTAATCATGCAACAGGATTTGCTGTTTTCTTCTACAAAGATAAAGGCTTAGCCTTTGTGACTTCTCAAAAAAAAAAAAAAAAGGATGAAGAGTTTTTGTTCTCCTTGGAGCTATTCAAGAAACACCATCTCATTGCACTTCTCAATGTAATCTTTCTTGTTTTGTGAAATTTATGAAGGTAATAGTTTCAGCAAAAGAGGAACCGGATGCTTCTATTTCTCCTGCTATGGATGGTTTGCTTAGAGTCCATAAGCGAATAATTGATGGTTTAGATGGGGAATCTGGTATTCCTCTATCTTCTGCTGCTGGAAGCACAGTTCCCACAAGATTGCTTGTGGCAGCTACACAAGCAGGGAGTCTTATTGGGAAACAAGGAGCAACAATAAAATCCATTCAAGAAGCTTCAGGTTCAATTGTCCGGGTTGTTGGTATGTTGATTGGCAATTCATTTTGTTTATATCACCTATCCTATGAAAATTTCTAGATTCATTGCCATTATCTTGCATATAGGGTATAAGTTCCTATTGTTAGGTGGATTTGTGGATTGATTCTGGCAAAGTTTGTTACTATGTACAGTACACGATTTTTTATCTCTAAATGTATTATTTTAATGTAGCTGTACACTGCAATGCGTTGCAACTTTACATAGTTCATCCTGTTTCACCACTCTTTTTTACATATATAACCAGATTTTCTTTTTGCACATTTATTTCTCAGTACATTAGCCTTTCCAGATAATTACTGCAACTTGTGTTGATTCCTTTGCAACTTGTGCTAGCCTTTCCAGCTTCTCCAAATGTGTGATTGATAGTTTGATATCCTTATGGGCTTGTGTAATCGATGGAACAACCTTACACCAATTGTAATAGATTTAAGATACGTAAGTTCCATGGAAGCCGTTTCTAAGAGTATGATTCAGATACAGCCAGATGCCTTTGAATCTGTGTACATTCTTGTAGATAGAGCTTGCTACTGATTTTTAACTATTATGTTCCAGTGTCATCTGATCTACTATGCTCTAATCAATTATGTTCTCTAAAAATTGTTTAATGATGTGAGTTTAGTTAATTTTACATGATCGGAATACTTATGGTTTCTAAAACTTCTTAATTAGGGTTCTCTACCTGAATGTGATTAGCTCTACAGGATTAGAATGCACTCATATGCTATGGACATGATTAGGATCAAATTAATTTAAAGCTTACTGTTGTATTAGAATATATTATGATTAGCCAAACAAAGAATACAACCTTTTTTTGTAAGGGTACCTACCTTCAAACAACTTGGCAAGTTAATTGATTCTAGATGATATAATTTCACCTTATCAAATTTGATTTATGATTTCTGCAAGACATACAATTATGATTTCAAAATTTTTATAATATAAATGAAATTGATATAAATGCGTATGTTATACAAGTGTTTACATATATATTCTCAGTGCATCATCTATTGAACAAATATTCCTATATTTCTAAATAAAAAAAAATCATTGCTCAGCGAGCATCTTAGGTGAGTCCAACTTCATCTCCAATCATATATGTGCATGTTATTGTACAAGGTGTTCTATGTTGAACTTTTCTGGAAACCACTTCTATTTGTTTAACTCGCATGATCTGTGCAGAAAGTCTACCTCTAGTTGCTCTTCCAGATGATAGAGTTGTTGAGATACAAGGAGAGCCCAGTGAAATGCACAAAGCAGTCGAATTGATTGCAAATCATTTAAGGAAATTTCTTGTTGATCGGAGTGTCCTTCCCTTGTTTGAAAAGCATGTAAGCTTCTCTGAATTATGGCACCACTGAAAATCTGTTATTTGATAAATGATGGTTCACAACTTTTTGTTGGAGTCTAACAATTTATAAAATATATTATGTCTAGTCATTACCAAATATGCATATGGAGCAAAATATGCCTCCCCTTCAACATTGGGGCCATCCCCATGGCCTTCCTCCTAGTGTCGGTGGCCCAGGTTATGGCGGAAACCCTCAGTTTATTCCTCCACGTCGTCATGATAGCTTTTATCCTCCAGAACTTCCCCCAGTAGAGAAGCAACCTCATCGAGGCATATCAATGTATGGACAAAATGCACCTTCTACAGGTGTCCACTCTGGACCAAATCAACAGCCACCGACAATGATATCTCAGGTTGTTAATCCCAACCCATGCCATGCCTTTGAAATTGTATTTTCTTCAGATGCCAGGGGCGTTTGTTTCATTTTGGCATTCTGATGGCTTTGACAGGTTACACAGCAAATGCAGATTCCACTTTCTTATGCTGACGCTGTAATTGGAGAAGCTGGTGCAAATATTAGCTACATCCGTCGTGCTAGTGGTGCAACAATAACCATACAAGAAGCACGTGGGATCCCTGGAGAGATGACTGTGGAGATTGGCGGCAGTGCTGCACAAGTTCAAACTGCTCAGCAATTGATACAGGCACGGTCCCTCTACTGTTATACCATGATTAATATATTTGTAGTTCGGTGCTATGTTTATATTTCCAAAAGGTATGCAAGAAAGAAAATCGAGACACGAGAAAAACAGTTTTAGGAATAAGATTATGATGCATGAGTTTTTCATCTCTTTCGAACTGAGTATGTTAGGTACTCAGCCATTTGACATTCACAAATAAGTCAATTTTATACCTTTAGAATATGCAAGTTAGTGTTTTTATTTCAAGGATTCCCTTGCTGACCATAATTGTTGCTGTTGCAGAATTTTATGGCCGCTGCTCCAGCTGCTGCTCAAAATTCAATGGGTTCAATGGACCATGGGTATAATTCGTACCAAACCCATGCCCCGCCGTACGGTTCACCTCCTAACTCAGGCCATGCAGCTCACGCTGGAGGATATGGTTCAACCTACAGTGGGAATTATGGATATTAGGTCACTGATTAGTTGTCTTGTGTGAGTTACCTTTAAAACTGTCGTTCTTCTGTTGGAAATTGGTGTGATTGGATGAACAACTCTGTTTAGCTACCAGGGGACAATTTTTGACAAAGTACGTTAAAGCCAAATTGAAGATGCTCATTTCTCGTTGTAATTGGGATCGATATGTTTGCAATAGGAAACTAATTTGGGAGTAAAAAAATTGGCATTTGTCTGTTTACAATAACATATTGCTCGTTGTCTTGTGATTTACTTATTATGAAAAATGGGATCCATAATGATCAACTATACAAAGCTTCAATTCATATTTCCTTACAAAAAAAATTTATGGCCCGTGCCAGAGTTTAGCTTGTTGCTCGTTGGCTTGAGATTTCATAAGAAATCCAAAAGAACCCATCCAAGGTGATCATGCCCTAGGTGTGATGCCTTTGCTCTTCTGGGGTATAGTCGGGTTAGCACAAACCCTTTTTCTAAACACCCTTTTGAGTGAGGGTGTTGAGAAAAAGGTTGCTCACGGACAGGGACGAACGAAAGAAGGTAGAACTTGCCCAGTCGCTCCACCTTCCACTGTTGGTACTTGGTATACATTGAATGGCTGTGTTTTTTTTCTCTTTCTTCCGTGCTCCATCGACGAGATCTGCGTGTTGACTGATTGGGGCACCCGGAAGTAAATCAAGAACACCGACCCAGTTCACTTCGAGCACCCGATTTGCTTCCGGATGCTCCGACTCACTCAGTCACCCACTTGTGTCGTGCATGGCTGGTGTGCAGTGTATCAGATTTCAAACGCACCATAAAATTTTTTTTGCATAGTTTGAAACAGTTAAAAATATCTACTCATTTAAACATTTGAACGAACAAAGTTTTTACTCTCCCATAAATTATCCGTGTACAATCGAATTATAAATAAAGATGACCATCAGTATCAAAATCTTTGATAAAGGAAACCCATGCAACAAAAATAAACAGCTACCAGTTAAAGTGGCAAATAAAAGATGCTAAAGAATAATACATGATTTCGTCCTCATTTGAAGTCTAAACCCTGTTATATGCCACTGATTTGTTGAAAAGGCGTCGGATATAAAGAACCTGAAGCCCACTCGCGAGAGCCAACACTATGTATTCCATGATCGTATAGAAAGTAAGGCGTTTTCTTGTGCTCTCATTTGCTGCATTGCGAGAACGTATTAGACGACTTATAAACAATGTAATACATACAAAAGTGAGATGCATCAGTTAGCAATTTCTATGCAAGAGCAATAAGAACTCTCTGAAAGACCAAAAGAAAACTTTTCTTCTCAATAAGAGAACAAGTCACAAGGCTGATCAATACATTCATTAGGTTGGAAATGTATCAACTTACAATTCAAGATTCAATCTAACTCAAATTATGCACTATTGGATTATTGAATGAAATATGTAGTTAATGCACTATCATAATAAGCACATCAAGTTTATTTTGGAGCTCCTCCAAGATACACAACAGAGTGATTCTAATGAACTGATACTTGAAATTTCTAGCTACCCATGTAACAATGAATATTAGATAAAGGCATTGATAATCAAAACTCATTAATATTAGATGCAGATATATGCATATCAAATTTATTAAAATACAGAAGAATGAACTATAAAACAAAACTAGGGTAGAAGTATACAATAGATTCAGTATCAATAGTATTATTTCATTAATCAATCATGATACAGCACAATACTTAAGTTGTGCATATTTGCATGTGTATTAAAAGGGTACAGTTAAGATGTTTGAATATGATCACAAGTCCTATAGAAATAAAAATAAAAAAGAATAGAGCTAACTGCTAAATTTAACCTGAACCTTCTTAAAAGAAGCTGCATTATTGACATGCTGATGTTGGTTACATGACTTGGTGTTTCTTACAAACTGATACATATTGTGTTTAGGGATGACAATTTCCCCGAATCTGATCAAGAATCCAATATCCGACCCGAATGGAGGAGGGTATGGAGGAAATTTTTAGATCTGATTAAATAATCGGGTTATTTAATTGAGTATTCGGGTATGAAGGCGGATATAGTAAAATCGTACCTATACCCTACCCAATACTCGATATACACATATATATAATTTTTTTTTATTTGAAATTTTTTGTTTGCTTAATACTATAGCTCAATGCCTGAGCCCTAAAGGCAAAATTTTATTGGCATAACCGGGAGCTTAAAAAAATAAATAAAAAGAAAAGAAAAAAAATATTGCATGCTCGTCGCAGAAGAATTTCAAAAAAAAAAAGAATTATAAGTAGTAATAGGATTATGGATAGGGTATAGATACCCGATCCTCTAATGGGGATCGGGATGAGTATGAAAGTTACCTCCGATGGGGATGAAGATGAGTATGAAAGTTAAATACCCGAAGGGTATGGAGTTGGGTATGAGTATGTAAACAAGAAATATTCCCCAAATACTTGCTTTATTAACTTGCCAACGTGAAATGCATATCTCGTACCATGGTAGCTATCCATATATATAATTTTTTCGAATAAAAAAATAAATCACCACGCTAATAGCCTACATAGATGTATCATCAACCTCAATAGAACAAGTTTAGAGGATAATACTGTTCAAAGATTATTAGTTGATATATGTCAATGGCTATTCAGCAATGTACATAACAAGAGATATCCACATATGAAGTCCAGGCAATAAAATAAGATGAACAATTTCCTGATTGGGAACTAATGGTTAGTTGTAGTAGTAATTATTTTTACACTGTAAAGTGAGTAAGTGAAATTGTTAAAATTGTAAGTTCCAACCAAAAAATAGATATATACAGTTGGTCAGTTTAACTTACTATGTCGATGGCGGACTTCACGTGCTTTAAGGTAACGCTGCTCTGCTGTGACAGATTCTAGTGCTTCCCTAAGCTGTGCAATTTTCACGTTTATTGGACTCAAATGCTCTGCGGGAGATTAATTGCAATAACTTTTGTTAAAGAATAATATAATTTTATAATGTGGAAACAAAAACAATGATTAGATATATATATTATCCCACTTGTGGGTGCCATTCATGAGCGACCCCCACATGAAAAAAGCTTGGGGCGCCCAGACCTGGTCTTGGCACCCCGAGCTATGAGGGTCACCCATGAATGTCGCCTACAAGTATTGTGCAGCGTAATCTTATATATATATATATATAATATGAAAAACATGATTATTTTGCAAGGGAACTATAGTATATATAGCTCCAACCATGGGGAAAATAGAGAATATGGTTCGATATACAAGTTAGTTAAAAAAAAATATTATAGAACTTGTGAAATTCCAAAACTAAATTTCTTCACCATTCATTGAGACTGACCATCTTTCGCTATGTCGTGTTCATTAGGAATATGCCCTACGTGAATGTAAAATGAGACAGTCTCTGGTGTTCTGTTTGGATTATGAAAACAGAATTTGTACATTCCAGCTCGTGGGGCCTTAAACTCAAACTTGTCACCAGATGTCCCCTTCAATGAATGCACAGTGTTACCAGCTGGAGAAGTTACCTACATAATCACAAATTTCAGTAGTTACCACTGTAATCTGAAATAACCCTCTGAAAGAAGGCTAAAATCAACTAACAAGAATAAAAGGTAAATAGCATGACAAATGTTATTCAAATATACTTGTGACAGAAATAAGTGGTTCCGTTCTTTTTACATCTCAGAAATTTGAAGACAAGCAACTTGACAATATTTATAAGGAAGATAAGGGGCTTCAAAATTTAGCATAAACTTTAAGAATTTCAATTGTGCATACAAACTATTTGTTTTGTTTACGTACTAGCTGGTCACTAAATAAAACTAAAAATTGACTTAAAAAAAAACTAGGCTAGGTTGACACAATCAAGAAAGTAAATATAAATTAAAATGCAACAAACTTATAGACACTAGAATCAAAATAATTATGAATCTGGTGAATCAAGGTTTGCAAGGCAAATATCTTTTCTTTTGTTTTCTTTTGGATCCAAGGGATGCTGTTTATATGACGGTAGTCCAATCATTTATATTTTATATAGTTCAGAGGATTAGGATGTAAGGAAGTAACATCTATAAAAAGTTAAAGTGATGGACGAGAATGTTAAGATGAATGTAAAAAATCATTATTAAGGACAAGATTACAACCACTAATATTCAAAATAAAATAAATCTCCAATTTATATATATATAAAAAGCAGAAATGTTGAGATGGTATGCCTACGTTTGAAGTGACTGGTATATTATTCAGTTAAAATAGTTGGATCAATTAGAGAGAAAACATAAATGGTAGAGGAAGAACAAAGAAAGCGTTAATCAATACAATAAAAGAACCATTTAATTGATTTAAATATTATTAATGGTATAGCTTTGCATAGAGCTAATGGGGAAAAAAATCATGTCCACCCTAAATAATAGGGACAAACATCGCTTGACAATGATGATAGAGTGCATATGCGACCACATGGGTTACCTAGTTCCACATAGTAAAGCACTGCAAATATGGAACCATAAAAAGGTATATGGCATGTCATCCACTATTGCAGAAGTCTAGGTCCTTGATATGAAGTCATCTAGGATGTCTTTTAAGACATCCTATACCAAATATCAAATTGGAGTGAGGACACAGATTACCACCTTTTCTCCAAATAGTTCTACAATCAAAGACAACCTAGGAGAGAAATATTAGTATTCCAAAGAAGCTTGATATGCAATAGAACAAATATATATCATGTGAATACATTTCTAGTTAAACTTCCAAAACAACCTACTGTTAACTATCATCCGAATGTATTTTACTTTTCCACATGAATGGAAAATGGATATTATTTTCCATTCCAGTCTGGCACCAATTCTCAGCTTGCATCACTTACCAACCAAGAAAATCTCATCTAATTAAATCAAAACAAATATATCATTATTGGCTTTGCAAAAATGCAGATAAGAGTGCACACATTAATTTCAAAGTTCTCCCTATCCAGTGAATGCCGGAATACTACTTACTACTTATAGAGCAAACCTTAACACATGAATCAATGGACAACAGCAGGCTTCAGTACAGAATCTGGATTAGAACTTTCAATCAAAAAATAATTGGGACATATTATTTGACACAGACAAATAACTCAAGAAATTTCAGAGAAGTTTAAGTAAACTGTGATGAGAAAAGTATTATTTTTTTTCTCTTCGTATCCATTTTCAGATCTGGAATGGTATTGGTTTCCAGTTGAATGTTTACTCATCAAAGATGTTGCCCACTAGCATAACTTTGTCGTGTGCTTACTTACGATGAATCGGCCCTCATAGGATGGAGGAAACAAAGAGTCGTTGTCACATTTTTACATATAAAACAAATACAGTGAAAGTTATGGCATGAGGTGAAGACACGAGGAAGAAAGAGGGTGGGGATTAGAAACACAAACACTATTGGAGGGACAATTTGGATTCTAAATTCTAAGTTCTTGTGATCCGAAACAAAGAAATTCAAAACAGTTGAATTGAAATTGAGAATATTTTCTGTTCCCATTAAACTGTTAATAAACCAACAGAAACCTTACATGTTCCTGAAAAAAACAAACTCCCTCTAAAAGAGCAATCAACTTGATGAATTCCCCAAAGATTTGGAAGGAGGAAACAATGTATCAAACATACAAAACATCTATCCTCTCTAATCCATAAATTTATATACAAAATCACTATTTTCTAATTCAATCATCCAGACGGGCTGTTATAGAATCAAAACCCTAAATATTCTAAAAAAAAATCTAAACTTTCTCTAAAAGCACCAAACAACTTCATGAATTAGACAAAGATTTGAAGGACTGCACCGAACACACCACACTTCTATTCTCTGATTCATCCGTTCAAATACTGCTTCGTTAACCGAATTAACAGGTCCAATCGAAAAGCATCTGCTTGCAGAAAAAAAGGCTTACGATGAGATCGATGCCAGGGTGATCGGAGCTCCAGAAGATGTCATGATCTACGGCTACGAAATTTCCCGAGATTGTGTCGCCGTCGTAGAGGACGAACTCGTAGACGCACTCGACGTCGTTGACGGTGACGGACAGAGCCGAGAGACGACAGGGACAGCCGAGGAGAAGGCCTACGATGAAAAAGACCTCCCTGAGGCTGATCGATCTTCTCTTCTCCATGGATCTCCAAACTCGATCTCGATCGCTCTTCTATTTCTTAGGAGAATTGCAGCCTCAACAACGAGCTCGAGAGACGTTTTATTATTGTACGCTGATTCATGTTTTTTTTTTGTCGGTTCTCATACTCAATTGCTTCTGGTTCTAAAAATTGAAAATAAAATAAATTAAAAAAGTTTATTTTATAATATTTCTATTATTTCTTATTTTATTTTTAAAAAGACAAATAAAATAAGGATTTGGATAAATCGATCAGGCTTAAGCAACGTCCGACTTGATCAAGCTGTCTCAAGGGTAATATTCTAATATAAAAAATTATTCATCAAATTACTTAGACAAATGTGAAATAAAAAATGTGAATCGTAACCGTGAACCGTATATACATAACTATTCATATTTACTATTTCATGATTACTGTTCACAATTTTTGTTACGATTTCATATTACTATTCAGATTACATTTACTGTTGATGGAAAAAAATTTGGTATCAGAGACCTAAGATTCCTTTGAGGACCTACCCTTATATGAACAAAATCCAATATAAAAATACTCATTACGAGGAAGTTCTTGACTTCTCTCAACAATTTGCTAAAATAAAAGATACTGATTATTGCAACTCCTCATTAATAGGTCAAGACGATCAAATACTAGTACAACAAAATAATATTATATTAACGCTACTGACTTCTTTACATTATAGACTTATGGTCCTATAAACCAAACTATTAACAATCGAAAATTACCTTTATAAAAATACTCAAACAAACGATCTTAAGGAGACTTTTGACAATTTAAATAAAGTCCTCAGTAAACTTTCTTTAGGAAAAATAATTCCTAGATAGTCACCTACCACCTATAAATTTCTTACATATACTACCAATAAGGACCTCTTCGCTAATAGACTCACACCCACGACGGACACACACCACTGAGGTTTTCACAGGACTATCACAAACTTTAAGACAACTAAATAAGACTCTATCCCTACTACATAGGAGATCCTTTTCCAATATGACTACCTACCAATTAGAAGAACTTATACACAATGAACAAAATTTGGATACTTTTTCTAATGAACAATTAAACACTCTTAACCTCAGAAGAATATATAACCAAGAACTATTATCCTTTTCTATAGCACTATATAGACATCAAGGACACAACCACTCCATTTACTTGATGGAGGTGAAATACGTTTTAACCTAATGAGCGAAGAATCCACAAAAATGTTTCTACAATAAAAACATAACTATATTCATCTAGGATTAATTGTATTTAGTTTTAGAGGACTTAGTAGAAAAAATATAGGAGATAAATGTTAGAGCAATCTTTGTGCCCTAGGTTTTGATATTTGGACAAAGGTTTAAGTTAGGATTGTTGTTGTACTGATATGCATATAAGTTTGCAGGAGACATGTACAACAAGTGATGCCCAGGTGTGAGCTTGGCAAAGGAGGAAGCCTGAGTTAGGTTTGGCTGTGTAAGTCCAGGTGTGTAGTCCTGGCAGCG
>JBAMIB010000083.1:1170201-1182207 GCA_037177415.1 Kaempferia rotunda | reverse complement strand
ATAAAAGCCTCTTTGAAATACCGTAGTGGAAATTGTTTTATTTATTTAAATTGAAATATTTTTTTAACCCTAACCTACCCGCCCGCGATGCACGCTGTGATTCACGACCGCACGCTGTCGCCGCCCGCACGCCGCCGATTCCCGCACGCCGGCGCCAGTGTCGGAGGCCTTTGGTGACTCCTTCAGGCGCACCGGAAGCGTCCGGCGAGGCCTCCGGTCGCCCCGAAAGACTCGCGACGCCCACAGCCGCGATGCTTTTCCTGCGCGGCCGTGGGCGTCACGACGCCGGTCTGTCAGTGCCAGTTTGGTGTCGGTCCGTCGGTGCCAGTTTGGTGCAGATCGGCCGGTGGAACGATACGGTTTCGCCCATTTCGCTGGCTCGACATCGAAATCTCAGTCCTTGCATTTGATCGGTGCCTAAAGGCCCTTGAGGTCAATGGAAAGTGAACACATATGATTGGATTGCCCAAAGGCCCTTTCAAATTGTACCAAAATTGTGGTACAGAAACTGGCAATCGAACACTTAGGCTAGGGGGTGGGGAAGTGTACGGTGGGATTTGAATTTGAAAATTTAGAATTGTCGCTCAAATTCACAACAATATTACATGAAGAATAACGAGGAAACCTTCTACCTCTTTGGTTCTAAGGGTGAAAACTTCTAAGGTTGCAATTAACTAGCAACAACCTCCTCAGGATGGAGAAGTTGAAGATAGAGTGAGAATTACTACAAAACATTGAACCAATGGTATTCCAGTTGTAGGAGATCAACTCTCTAATGGAGATCCCATTGAGAAAGACCCAGAGCCTAATATAGAGACACCCGCCATGAACAACTTGGGGGTAAGGACATCGCCTGTAGTGAACAAACACCCTAGCCATTGGTCAGGTGATGAGCACCACAGATGGGAGTGACTCTTTGTTTTGAAGACATTTGATACTGTGGAAAACTCAATGGGCCATTGCCTAGTGGGTCGATTCATGGGGAAATTCCTGGGATGGAAAACCCTTCGAGATATGACCAGTAGGTGGAGAGTGCCATATAGGTTCCAAACTCACAATAGTAAATGGATCATCTTCAAGTTTGAAATTTAAGAAGCAAAAGGCAGTCCTAAATGAGTCCTTATGTTGTTTATGGTTGTCCCATTTACCTTAAGATCATGCCGATCTGCTTATTCAAGCCAATGGGTTGTTAGACTAGCAAGGCATTGAGTATGATAGCTTCATGCATAGGTAAGCCTCTATATTCTGATCAATTAACTCATAATAGAGGCAGAATCATGTATGCCACAGTTTTGGTGGAAGTTGATGCATCCAAATCCTTAGTACAAAGATTCCCAATTATTTTACTGACAAGGTGTAGAAGTAGACTTAGAGATTATACTCGAATACACTCTGAAGTATTGTGATGACTACAAACAAATGGGGCACCAAACTACTTCATGTAAGACCACGGTAGGAGTAGTTCCCCAGATGGTTGAGGGAAACAAACTAACCAGACAAATCTCTAGAAGTTCTAATCCAAGAATGAGGAGTCAAGGAGGAAATGTAGCATAAAAAACACACTAGACAACACGGGTTAACATGCAAGTAAACAAATGGGTGATTTTGGGATCCATGGAGCAGATGGGCAGGTTTATGTTGTTGCTACACAATTAGATCTCCCAACAATGTTGTAGGCCAAACTAAAGCAAGTCAAAGGATATGACAACTAATAGACTATATCTAAATATTTGCAGTTGTGATTGTTGGAACATAGATACGGACTCAGGCACCAACTCAGAGCACATAGAACAAAGAATGTGTGGGGTTCTGAAAAAGATGCCAGCAAATACGGAGTGGATCTGCCTTCTCTTTCTTGATGGGCATCCGGATAGGTGTTAACATGGATTTTAAGGCAATTGAGTTTGTTCCTAAGAGTGGAAGGATACCAGGAACCGGAGCAGTTCTTTTGTCTACTAAGGTGGTGGTGGCTGGGTGGGCCTATATGTTTGCCCCCTCTCAATAAAGATTGCTTCATGGAATATAAGGGGTCTTAACAAACCCCTTAAACAGAAGGGGTGCAACACTTCCTTCAAAAACATGGTATCAGTATCATTGGGCTGTTGGAAACTATGCTGTCTTAGGCAACATTGCAGAAGATGATGAGGATAGGTTTCTACATATGAAGATAGCTCATAACTTGGAATTCTCTTCATAGGGATGAATATTGCTGTTATGGGGCAATCGTATGGTGAATGTGGACACACTAGACATAGGGGAGCATATAATCCATTGTTGTGTCTCCAAATGACAACACAACATATATCACCTTTATGTATGAGCTGCATTCCGTGATCAAGTGAGGACCTCTTTGGAGCAAATTACATCTGGTGGACTTGCACTCCACGAATCCTGATTAATTACAGGGGACTTCAATGTAATGTTGACTACAGAGGACAAAAAGGGCGACCACCCACTTACCAATTATGATACACATGACTTTATAGATTTTGCATCTCATACTACTCTGGTGGACCTGCACTAGGTGGGTTGTCGATTCACTTGGACTAATTGTTCGATATTTTGCAAGTTGGTCCGTGCTATGATAAACAACGAATGGTTAGAAGTTGAATTTTGTGGATGCACGTAAGTCTTTCTTTGGGATGTATATCCGTTCATTCTTCCTGTGTGGTCTCCATTCTTATAGACTGGCAAAGGGTGACCAAACCATTCATGGTGGCAATAAATTCAAAACTGAAAATAGTTGCCGCACCTCGTCAACTCTGTCATCATTGTAAATCGGTTCACAAATCTCTTTGGTCTTACCTCTAAGTTTTACTCAGATAGCCTATAATCAGTTGCTTGACATAATTTGAAAAAGGTTTAGAATTACCTTGCTGGACAGAACATGAATTCGGAACGAATAAAGAATCATCATCACATACTTTATCCGCTCCATAACTGTGATATACTGGCTCGCTTATCACCTCAGTCTCGTCTCTAATTTGAGATTGAGATTCCTCTTCAATTTCTTCTAAATCATCTTCGAATCAATCCTTGCCATCTTTGGCATCAAAGCTATCGTTCTCCATGGTAAAACCTAATTGTTCTTGGAATGAAGTTTCAGTGTATCTAAAAGGAAAAAAGTGATCTTCAACTTCTCCTAATCCTTAATCATGGTTTTGCCTTGAGCGCGGCAAGTGCTCCCACCACACTGATACTCAACCTTTGAGTCTAATGGCAATCAGTTTTACCTTCATCCGATCTAGAACTTGCTTATAGTCGAAAATTTATTCTACTTTGTTGATCCAATCAACAAAATTCTCCTTATGTGACGTACCAAAAAATTCAGGTAGATCAACTTGACATTCGAGGTCTCCATGTCAATCTTCTCGACTACATACCACATGTTTTTCAAGATTTCGCGTCACTAGACGATGCGTTAAATTTGTAACTTATCTATTTAAATCCTTAATCTCATCTTGAGTGCTACGACCACGTTGCGAAGCTTCCTCAGCTGAAACTGCCTGGCACGACTCGATCATGACCATGACTACCTTTTATTGGATCCAACGCTCGGCTTTCTCAATTGGAACTTGTTTGGTGGTCTGGTGGTATGATATGTCAGGTAGGATAGTGGTTAATGAGAAGGGAGATTGGAGGAGAAGGCAAGAAGAGAAAGTGTCAAAAAAAAAAAAAAAATCAATTTTTTAGGTTTTACCATAAAAGGGGGATCATTCTTCAAACCAATATACAGGTGTTTATATAGATTCTAGATTTTTACAAAAAAAAAGGAAATAAATTCTAAAATATAGACCATAATTCCTATTTTGTAAAGGAAGGAAAACATTTTCTAACAGACTCACAATTCTAAAATTTCTAAGCGGACTAAAAATTAAAAAATATAAAAGATAGAAAATATCAAAAATACCTTAAATATCAAAAGGTTAAAATTATAAAAAATAATAATAAAAATCTGTTGATTCCTGCATCAAGAGGTCAATAAGGTTTGATTTGGATTCAACATATTTAAACACTATATCTTCCCTTGTCACATGATCTTTAATGAATGGAGTTTTATCTTTGTATGTTTTATCCTACAGTGGTCCACCAAATTCTTGGTTAAATTTATACTGCTCATGTTACAGCACAAGAGTTGAACATTTTGTAATTGAGTTCATAGTTGTGTAAATTATTTAAAGCAATTGTAACACACATCTACTCATGACCTACTTGACCTTGGTAGAGGATAATGCAACTTAATGTTGCTTCTGGCCTCTAACTTACAAGAGAAGACCTATGAAATTGACATTTCTACTTGTACTCTTTTTATCCAACTTGCAACTCGCATAGTGGGAATCGGAGTAATTAACCAAAATTAATGCGTTAATTCTTAAATACCAAATACGTATATTAAGAGTAGCTCTGAGATACCTTGCAATAATTAACTAAATGTGATTTAGTACAAGATTGCAATAAACCAACCACAAACAAAATATCCGCAGTAAAGCAAGTTACCAATTATACTTCTAAAGTATTTTAAATCCACTTGTTTACCCTTTGTGTCACTATCCATCCTAATATTGGTGACCATTGGAGTTGACAACTCCTTGCACTTTTTATACCAAACTTGTTAATGTTTTTTTTGATGTGTTTGATTTGATGGATATGAATTCCTTTCTTAGTTTGTTTGATTTAAAGCCCTAAAAGGAAATTTAATTTGCCCACGAGGCTCATCTCAAACTTATTCTGCATAAGAGTAATAAATTCACTTAATCCTTTTGGTAGATGCCAAAAGATATCTACATAAATTTGGATAATAAAAATATCATTTTCATGGCTTGATGAAAAAGTGGGATTTATTTATCCTCTCTTAGAGATTAAAAGCTGGACAATTTATCATTCCAAGTTTTAGGTGCTTGTTTCAAACCATATACAATTTTAAATATATGATTTGGATAATCTAAATGTTCAAGCTCAGATAATTGTTTTATATAAGCTTCTTCCTTAACAAAAATGCTTAGAAGTGTCAACTTAACATCAATTGGATAAAATTTAAATCCCTAGTGAGGGACAAATACTAAAAGCATTCGGATTGATTCAAGATGAGCTACATGTGCATAGATCTCATCATAATTAATCTCTTAACTCGATACTTTGGGTTACTAATTTAGTCTTGTTTCTAACCAACATTCTTTTTTCATCTAGCTCGTTCTTAAATAATCAACGTGTATTAATAATGGTACTACCTTAGGGTCCTGAAACTAAAACTCAAAGTTGATTCCCTAGGAAATTGAATCAAATTTTCTTGTATAGCTAACACCTAATCCAGGTTAAGCAATGCTTTATCTATGATTTTGGGCTTAATTTATGTATCAAGGAAAAATGATTCCCTAGGTTTTTAAAGAATGATCAAGTTCCTGCTCATTGGGAAATATCCGACTACTTATTTCGTTGGATGACGATTAATGTGCTTCTCCTACACACTCGAAATTCTTTTCATCTTCCTTCTTCATTTGAATCATCTTTTACTCCCCTCGAACAATGCCCTCTTCAAGATTGGGTTTTCAATACCATTGACATTTGTCTTGTTTATTTCTTTATTGATATCCTTTGCATCCCAAAATAATTAGATACTAAGTATTCATAATATTGGTCTAGTCCCCTCTTAAAGTGCATCATTTCTCATTTCCACAATATCATTTTGTTGCAGTGTTTTGGGACAAGAAAACTCATGTGATCAATTGTTCTTATAAAAGTTTGAAATTTAAAGTTCTGAAACTCACTTGCAATGGACACTATGGATTCAGAGATTTTTAACCCTTCTCATTTTCAACTCTTGCAAAAATTAATAAATTTTCTAATGACTCATTCTTTTGTTTAAGAAAACAAACCCAAATAAATTTACTGTAGTAATCTATAATAACAAGGCAAATTTACTCACTTGTTGTACTCACAATGGATTTACCTTTATGTGATGATTTGACTTGTTGGTTTTTGACAAGCATCACACAACTTATCCTTGTTGTAACTTATTTTTGACAAGCCCTTTATCAAATCCCTCATGGAAATCTTGACAATTAATCTCATGTTGGTATTCCCTAATCTACTATGCCATAACCAAGATTAGTAATAAAAAGAAAACTAATCGTGTAAATATTATCCTTCTTATGACTTACCCAGATTAGTATCTTTTGATACAAAAGATAGTAGTATTAAGGTTTAGTATGCTGAACACCAAGCACTTAATTGAGTGAAACTCAACCTTGTACTTAATATCACGCATAAATTAAATTATGCCTTTAACTAATTGAATTTTATGAATAATAAAATTTAATGAAAATTTTAGGTTGTTTGAATTGATTATCTTAAGTTCATCATTGTTCCCCAATAAAAGTGTTCCCTTATCTTTGTATTTAAAAGAGGAGAATTACTAACATCCCTAGGAATGTGTTTTGAGCATCCTTTATTCATTAACTATGTATATGCATGCTCATCTTACTTTGCCTATTGACCATAAAAAATTAAATTATTGCTTGGGAACCCAAGCCTTAACTACTCTAGACCTAGATATGCCCTTATGCTCAGTGTACCCTCGTGGATGGATGGAGGGAAAGACATCAATAGTGAAAATAGATTCTCAGTGGTAAAGAAAAAATCATTAGTGTATTAGCAACATTGAGAAGGAAACAAAGGAAAGAGAAAGAATGGAAAGGAAATAAAATTGAGGGAAAAATTGGGGAGAGGAAGGCCTACTGTAATGGTTGATTGTTGCTTGTAGTATGTCCGCCGCAAGGCCTTCATGACCTTGCTAGACCTTTGTGACTGCACGAGGCAGGTTTGACCGTCGTGAGGCCTGCAAACTCGCGATTGTGATGTTGATGCAAGGTTGAGCTTGCGAGGTTACTGCAATTGTGAGAGTTTACGGTGTCTGAGATTAAAGATAGGGAGGTGGACGAAAAAATGAACCAAAACAAATCCATGGACAGATTTAGAATTCATTTGCCTATTTTTTTTTTTGATAGGTAAATAAAAGAAAGTATCCTGACTCTCGTGCCATCCATCTTTTCTCTTACTTGCACCTCGAAGTAACCGGTAGCAAATTTTGACATATAAGAAGCTTTTCTACAAATTAATTAAACATATGACACTTCTTTTTTATTTAGACTTGTCGCATATATTCTCCTTATTATAGACAACATATTAGTTGTTAAATATCATATCTATACTTGGACCCTTGGACCCTTGGACCTTGATTTAAAATTTTCTAGATACTTCTTTGTTTACTATACTTGCAATTTCAAGGAAGCATTCTTTTCCTCTAATTTTTCAAGATGTGAAGAGCTTTGTTCATGAACCTTGCAATTCGAAATTAAAGTAGTCTCTTCCCTTAGAGCCTTATACTCTCTTTACTTTGATGCACAAATGGAAGGAAAAGTATCCACTGTGAAATTATCCTTTTCTCTCAAGGAAAGGGAAGATAGACGTGGAGGAAAGGAAACAAAATAATGAAAACACTAATAGGAGGGAAAGGGTCGTCTCGTGGCCATAATCTATCATCTAGGCAACAACTAATTGGAGTTTGTGCATATTTGTCGGGTATGCAACCAAATAGGAGGGAACCACATCATTTAATGTGTATATTTGTTGATATTGCTTAACTGGAGCATTTATTGGTAATTTAAGTACATGCCCTTATTATTTTAAATGCGTCTCTTAGAGTTTTCCCTCGATTGATGCAATTCGACTCTCTCTCTAATGCTCTTATTTCTTATCTTATTTATCCTCGTATGTCCGTACATCCACTTTAACAATCTCATCACTTTCATTTTTTGCTCTTGTGCTCGAGTCATAGTCCAACATTTACCTCTATATAATATAACACATGGAATTGATGTTTTGTAAAATTTCCCTTTAAGTTTTAAAGATACTTTAGGATCACAAAGAATATCTGACGCTTTCCATTTCAACCATTCTACTATGTTAGATATCTTTCTCAACCTTTCTATCCTTTTGCAAAGCTCTCAGCTACAAGTAACTTGTCATCTATTATCGTAATAATTGTCTTGCTATGTTTAATAATTTAAATTCTATATATTTTGTATTTACTCTACTAAGCCTAAAAAGATTTAGTTCTGGTATTTTCCGCAAAGATTTTAAGTTTAGTATTTACACATTCACGTATTGCATCTACCAAAATAATATCATTTGTAAACAATATGCATCATGGTAATATATCTTGGATGTGCCCAGTAAGTTCATGATTTGCAAATGACAAGCACTGTTATATTATATTTTTGATCTGTCAAGTGAGTTCATTCATGATTAATGTAAATAGATAGAGACCTAAGTTGAGCTTTGATATAGTTCTATCTTTATAGGAAACATTTTGATTAATTTTTGAGAGACCTTTTTATCATTGCATCCGCATATATACTCTTACTTATTTTAATATGCTATGCTAACTTTTTTTTTAGAATTATTTATATAATTTCCCTCGGACTTTATCATAAGTTTTTTCTATATAAGTGTTGGTTTTTTTTTAATATTTTTAAATTAGTTGTTTAAGATGTATAACTTTTATTGTCAACTTTCATAGTATGAATCCAAATTGATTTTTGATTACTATAGTCTCCTTAGTCTACTTTCTATCATTCTTTTCTAAAGTTTTGCCCTTGTAATTTACAAAATTTTGTACGTTTTTTTTAAAAATTTTTATACTGGGACTAGACTAGAGTACTTATCCTCATCTAATAAATTTTTTTCTTTTCAATATCAGGTTGGTAACTTCGTAAGCTATTTAATACCCTCCTTCCCTAGGTACTTTCGAAATATCATTTGTTTCAACCGCATTTTCATTTTGCATCCAATTTAAAACTTATTCTACTTTTAAAGTTTGAATTCTACTAATGCATCTTATTTGAGTAAGACTTTAACTACTTTATAAATGTCTCTTTCTCCTTTTTTTATCCAACTATCGATATAAGTGTTTGAAAGTTTCATTTTTGGTCCCACTCATCATTATCTTGGTCTCTTTTTTGGCTATTGTATATATATATTTTTTAAATTTTCTTTGTTCTTACAAGTGCATAAAAACTTATAAGTTTTTCATTTTTCCTTCCATTTCTTTTATATTTTCTCGTTCTACCTTTAAGTTTTTTTACATGGTGATGTATGCCCTTTTGACTCACTAGGTATTCTCTTGGCCACCATTTTCAAATATAATATTATCTTATCTAATATCGTATTTGAGTTGTCATGTATTTTTCCTAATACTTGTACTCCTATCCTTCCTTTAAATATACTTTAATTTCCGTCTTTTAACTTTTACCACTTGATTTTAATAGCCATGCACATCTTCCTTTTATTGATATTATGTTTGAGGTATATATCTAATACTATTGACTTATGTTGGGTTGTTAAATTTTCTTCAGAGACAACCTAAAAATCTTTACAAATATTTCTATCATTCTTTTTGACTTATTGTTCTTAATTTAAATGTAATCAAGTGTTTTTCTTTTTTCTTGAAAACATTAGATATTATAAGTTTATTACAAAAGTCAATATAGTTTTTTCTTTGTCATTTGTTATTTCAAAATCATACCCCATCTTAACTACTACTGCTTCATCTTTTAATGAATTATCTACAACAATAGCTATTTCATTTTTTATTTTACTCTTTCCTGTGTATTATAATTTAAAATCTGAATTCTTTATCATCCTTTATCATCTTTGCCTTCTCTACTATCTAGTGTCTTTTGTATACAAATATTAATTCTTTTTTTATCATCATATTTACTACCTCTATTGCGTTACCTATGGGCGTTCTTATATTTCATATTCAAATTCTAAAACAATCACTATTCCTATAATGTTTGTTCTTATTTAATTTATGGTGTGAGAATTCTTGAATATTTTACACTGCACCTAAGTTCGTCCTTGAGGAGACGTCTGATCCTAACACACTCCTTGGCAACTATTAAATATTTGTACTATAGTTTGATAGATTTATTTATAGAATATTTACTTTTATTTAACATAATGTAACCCTTAACCTTTTTCATTCAGGCTTTAGGACCAACATTGAGGATTTTATATTGTCGTATGCCTTAATTGATAAATTTATGTTTACAATACAATAGTGTGGGTTTCTCTGAATAAAGTGATGATGTGGTTAATGGTGCATGTTAGGATTTGAAAATATTCTATAAGATTTGATACTAATTGAGTTATGCATATTTTTTGTTTATCCTCGTATCAATGTAGTGTGTAAGACTTTCTAGTTGTTTGAGTTAGCTTGACGAGTTGAAGCTTGTATTCTGTATATGAATATTTAGTCTAACATTTATATCTCTTGAATATATTACAAAAAGACTGGTTTTTCCTTATAAACATGATGAAAAGAAATATTACTCACAAATAAAATAATATTAAAAATTAGGGCAAAATTAGTGACAACATTGAAAGACGAGGTTATTTTATGAATAAAATACAAAAAGATTTTCTTCACCAAGATTTGATAAAACTATATGTTTGGCTACAGTATGATGATATTTAGGTCTTGTGGAAAAAAAAATTAATCTTCAAAAATTAGATAGAAGAACAATCAAGTTTTATCCCACTAGGTTAGGTGAGGTTGGCTAATCTTAAAAATTTAAATAAGCTAACAAAATTGAATAAAGGTGATTCTTAACCATAGCTTATCAGATTTTGGAGCTAGTATGAAAAAATTCAAAAAGTTGAACAGATAAAATAAAATAATCTTATGCAAGAAAATAAAAATATTCAAAAACCTAATAATAATAATAATAATAAAGTCAGTAAAAATAACAGCCAACTAGAATGTCACAATTTATTATTAGATATTATTAGTTGTTTTAATTATTTATATCAAGTAATATTATTAATATGCTATTATCTAGTTATTCAAGAATAATTACCTATTACATATCATCAATTTATTACTTGTTAATTACTTATTAATACTTATTGCCCCATTATTATTAAAATAGTACTTAACCCGTGATTTGGCAATCTTACTATATTATTTAGTAGCAGCTATGCTGTTTGTTAGTAACTCTATTGCTTATTAGAGTATCAGTTATTTCTAACCCGTGATATCTATATTATTTATAATTAGTTTTAGTCAATAGATAAACATATGATTAGTATTAGTGCGTTTAGAATGTTGAGATATTGAAACAGCTTATTATGTTAGTAACTAACAACTGTCTGTGCACTTACCCCTCTCCAATTCATACAACGACTCCACCAGAATAGGACCCTCTCAATGCTTTGGATATTTGCTCAAAGGGATAGATGCCTCCACTGTTCTTCTTCATTTGAACCATGCATGTCTCCTTCCACGAAATCAAACATCAACCTTACATGTTGATGTTTGTCATGTTCCGGAGTTGGAATCAATCACTGATGTATCAATCAATTCTTCCCAATCAACCTATGTTTTTGCGGTTCCTACCCATTTTCTTTGGTAATCGTGTTCATCATAGTTTAGTTCTCAATTATGCCATATTTCATGGCAAAAATAGGATCAACACTTGCTGATTCCAGTCTAGCTTTTCCGGTTTATATCAGGATTGACTGACTTTGCCAACTATGTTCTCAACTAGATGGTGTGATTTTATCAAAAGTATGCACATGTATGCGCCATGGCAACCATATGCAACAATCATATTTCAAGCAAGTGCAACACATCACAATCACACGTAGCTAATATTTACTCACTGCGCATTATATGCATATGATCATGTATGCATCACTCCTACACACCACTCCAGCCATCACTACATCAATGTGATTGAATGGGCAGACTATGACGTCTACTCGCGACACCCGCCGTCACTACATCAATGTGACTGAGTCGGGCAGGATGCAAGGTAGCTATCTAGCTACATAACAAAAGGGTCACTGTCTGCGTGTCTCCAACTGCCAATACTCAGAATGGCCGAACGGGCACGACAGGACATGCTCCACTCCATACCGGCATCATCAACGCAACACCCCGAT
>JBAMIB010000083.1:1138725-1151973 GCA_037177415.1 Kaempferia rotunda | reverse complement strand
AATTGATATTAAACGTTAAAATCAATGACATGGAGCGTTATTATTATCGTGGCATTGAGCACATTCAATGAATTGAACACAATCAATGATGGTATATGTGAATTAAAAAATAAAATAAAATAAAATAAAATGAATTTTTATGTTAAAATTAATATTAAACATGTAACATGTGAACACCATAATAATAAAAAGGTTGATTGTTAAAATAAATATAAAAAAATAAAAAAATTAATATAATGTATATTTAATAAGTGGATCCTATATTTTTATAATATAGTGGATATTATTACACCACTAATATGAATGTTCTAACTAATCCCTACCGTCTCCGTACGATCATACTTACCTTTTGGGGACCATTCTATCTTGTGGGAACCTTTTGGGACCATTCTACCTTGTGGGACCTCACCTGCTAATCGATGACTGTCCTTTTTATTTTTTCCCCTAGGGCTCCTAGGTCCTGTTTATTTTGGAGGATGAAAATTTCATTTGTTTTTCCGATGAAAGATAGATTACTTATCCTTTTCTATTATCAAAAAATAAACAGACGAATTTACGGATTCTCTCTTTTTTTTTTCTTTTTTTTTAATATGTTTTTCATCCGTTCAAATTGCACGAAAGGCTCCGTGAGATTTTTTTTTCCACTCATGAAAATTTTTTCGAGAGGGATTTCTTTCGGTCCTCAATCTCAATCTGCATCTCGAAGGAACCAGAGCTATACACTCTTGCTTAGCTGGCAAGGCCTGTCGGATTCGGTCTGATGTCTGATTGACTCGAACCTGCCGATGGCACGTTTTGAATCGGGTGCGGACAGTGCCCGCACCGACAGGATCGAAATAACTGTCTCCGTCCGTCCGTCCGTCTCGCCACGTGCCCGCACCAATCGCATCATGCCTTCTAATAAAATTAATAAAAATTTTCATTTCGTAATGTCTCTCAATCAATGCCATCATTAATGGGGAGAGAGGCAAAATTGTAATATTTTGAAATTACGAGGGGCAGAATAAAATTTCCTCTCGCACCTACTGTCGCCGTTATATAGGATGCGATTACTTGACAGTCCGCTGCCGTCTAGAGATGGAGGCGGAGTCGGCGTGGGAGGAGGAGCTGTTGTTGGACGAGCTGGACTTCGACGACGACGAGAGGCTCTGGTCGGTGATCCGGTCCATGGAGGCGGAAATCTCCGCCGCCGCGGGTCTCGGCGGCGAGGAGGATTTGATGGCGGAGCAGTGCTCGGTGCATGACCGGGAGGAGTGCGAGGACTGCAGAATGGATGCCGTTTTGTCGGGCGTCGGCAGCTGCTCGACTGCGTACCGCGCGGGGGGGCCGGTGGGCGGAGAGTCCTCTTGCGGTGGCGGCCGCCGCGCCGGCGACGATATGGGCAATTGGTACGTGGACGAGCTGTATGAGGAGGGAGGTGAGATTTGGAGTGGAGGGAGGACAGGGTGCTGTATTAACGGCTGCCAATGGTATCGGGACATTTGCACAGAGCAATATTATTGTTCGGGGGAATAGGTAGCTTTAAATAACGAATATTTTTGTCCTAAATAATGTGTCTTTTTTTAATTTAATACTGCAATTGATTATTCCATATATTCAAATTAAATACACTGACTATAATAGTAAAGAATTTGATTACGTGTCCATAGGAATAAGAATCTGATTGCATTATTTGTATTTGGTTTAAATTTTGAAATGAATATAATTGTAATTGATATGAGTGGACATTTGATATATATTTAACAATGAGAATGGAAATGCGTTTGATTGAGGGGGAAATGAGTTTAGTGATAATTTATGATATGTGAGTTATGAAATTAGGAGTATGAAACTCATATTTTGATACTGATTTTTGTCTACCAAGCATTAAGAATTGAAATGAAACAGATTTCATTCCCATTCTAACATTCTAAATTCGTTTATCAAGCGCCCCCTTAAAAGTGATTTATGATTATTTAATGTCGTTAAAGTGGAGAATTATTTCACGCCAGCTAGGAGAATTAATACAACACACGATCGAGGAGGGTAGTGCTACGATGATCACCACAGTAGTTGATGTAACACTAAAAAATGAAGTCCCAATCAAAAGAAAATCTGTCTCACAAATTTGATCAATATCTTTGGACTGTTGCCAAACTACTTTTTGAAGCCACTTTGGCATGTACAAATGCATAAGTCCCCACTTGTTATCGGTACACGTTCTCAGAAAAAATCCTTTCCACCGTAACTTTAGCAGTACTCTTAGTTTAGCAGGCGACTATTAATTGATTCTATAATTTATCTTTTTTTTTTATTTTAAATTGACTGATGATTGAGAGTACTATACACATAATTTATTTTACTGCATATATCAAGAAGTATTATTGGATGAGAGTAGTTAGCAATATTTACTGTTTAAACATAACTTACTGCAGGTTAATTAATTAACCATTACAGATTATAAAGATTTAGCTGTTTTTAAAAAACAACCAAACTGTTTAGCTGTTATTTACAAACCAGCTAAATAGTTTAGTTGTTTTTAAAAAAAAAGTTAGACTGTTTAATTGTATTTAAAAAAATAGTATAATTATTTTTACGAAAACACTATACTACATAGTTGTTTTTACGAAACAGCTATATTATACGGTTGTTTTCGTAAAAACAACTATACTATATATAGCTGTTTTCGTAAAAATAGCTCTGCGAGGGAGCTGTTTTCTGCCGCAGAGCTGTTCTTAAGAGAACAACTCAGTCTGCATGCAGGAGAGAGAAATTTCTGTATACAGAAAAGAGAAGAAAGAATATAAAATTTGAGTGGATCAGCGTCAGCTCGCCACATCGGATGTTGCGCACGATCATGCATATAAGGGTGTGCAGACTAAAATTTCTGCCCTCGCATATTCCTTATTTTTCACTCTTACATGACATTTAAATGACCTCCTAATAAAATCATTTTACTTGGCAGAATATTTTGTAATATTTCATCTTGGTCGTCCCAAAATCTTAATTTGATAGCTTCATCTAATCCTACTGTGGGTGCATATATGCTAATTACATTTATAGTTTCTTTCACTACTACTATCTTGAGATCTATAATCCTATCTCCTTTTTTAATTACTCCTACAACTTCATTGTTTAACAAACTATTTATAACAATAACGCTCAATTTCTTGTTTTATTCTTTTGTGTGTATCATAACTTAAAACCCAAGTTTTCTATTATCTTTGCCTTCTTGCCTACTCATTTTATCTTTTATATACACAAAATACTAATTCTTTTTCTACTCATCACATCTAGTACCTCTATTGATTTACCGGTGAGGTTCTTATATCCCATATTCTTAATCTTAGACTATTAGTTTTCTTATAATATTTATTCTTATCCAACCTATGGTGAGAGGACTTTTGCCTATTTAACCCGACATCTTAGTTCTTATAGAGATGTAGCGGACACTGACACTGATACGTTACGGTTAGACCTACAACATGAACTCTTACATATTTAGCACTATACCTGAATTCTAGAGATATAGTGGTCTTTGTCGAGATATTACAGTAGGATCTTATAATGCGTTCTTTTCGGCGAACAACATAACATCAGTACAATAGTTTAATGGATTTATTTGTTGAACATTTATCTTAGTTTTCATGTTGACTGACAACTTAACACAACCCTCCTCATTTATTCAGCCTTGAGAACGGCCATGACTAGTTCATCATGCCAAGGTCACAAAACAGATTAGCGCCAGAAAATTAAATAAAAAACACAAGTACATACCACACAGCGATTTTTGTAGTTTAGTAGCCCCCAACCTCCTAGTCCACAGCCTATTATCCTTTAAGTGGATTACTCCCGAAATCCTCTATGTTTTCTCTTATTCAGTAAAGTGCTGGAGAATGAAACTCTAGCTTGGAACAAAATTTCCAACTTTGATTTGCATTAATTTCATTCGAATGTGTTTACATGGTTTTTCTTAAACTACATTGTTAGGTCTGCAATGGAGCAGAAAAAAGCTGAGGAGGACAAAATCTCTCAGGCAATAGACTACGATGCACCTGTTGTGTCGGAAGAGAATAAAATTGGATTTGGTACCAAGGTAAACTGTTATTGTTAACAGTTTATATATCTGTAGACCATGTGCAGTAACTTATTTATTTCAAAAACTTATTTGATTCAATTGTTAATAGGTTGGTGTTGGAGTAGCTGTTATTGTTTTTGGTCTGGTTTTTGCATTTGGGGACTTCCTTCCATATGGAAGGTAATAAACTTTCCCTGCTGTTTTGTAGTATTGTTCTGTCTAGACAACTGATATGCTCATTTTTTACTCATTTCATGTTATCTGTTTATTATATTACCAAGGATCTAATTATGAATACCAGATAATACAAGATTTAGAGTGTAAGTTTTTATTAATGAACATAGATAAAAGGGAATATCACGGATATCGAGCGATAATAATGCTCCTCAATTACATGGTATCAAAGCCAAGCAGGTTCATATTTTTGTGAATTCTATTCCCGTGAGCTTCTTCATCATTAAGCAGATATCTCTTCTGAATCTTCTTCCAGGTGAGTTGCTCTCTTTTCTTCACATGACTGGACAAACCTGGCAGAAAATGCTGGAGATACTGATCTCATCAGTAAGCAGAAAATTCCATGGCATCAGATGCTACAAAGAAGGGTTGTCCTAGTGTGTTGATCACCTTATTTCAGAGTGCCAATAGGGAAAACAGCTGTTCTTTCTTCTCAACCTACTTCCCTGTTCATAGATTTCTCTTATATCTGCCATAAATTCCTTCTCATATTTCAGCCATTCTCAGAAATCTGCTCTACTTATACTAGAAACTGTTCGTGCACTTTGATTTCTCAGTTTTCTCAGAATTCTGCTGTTCATTTCCGAATCCTATCTAGGAAGATTAGATTTGTTTGCTTCTGTAGTCCTTCCGTTTCTGCTGATTCTTCTGTGATGGTATTGCAATTCCAATTATTCTCTCTGTTTCTCCATTGATTCTGCAGTTTTAGTTGTTCTACGATTCTGCCAGATACGAATCAATCCGCTGTTGTTTTCTATTTAATTTCAAATCAGATTGTGCTAAATTCCCCTTGCTTTCTCCTCCAGTGTGAATTTCAGCCAGAAGAAGCATATCTGAAGACCACCGTTCAGCATATCTGAAGTTCTTGTTCCTTTTTTGGGCAGCAAACTTTGGGAAGCAGATCCCCTTGCTTTCTTATACTCTACTATTTAACGATTGCCTTCTATTAATGGTTCTGTAGGCCTTACTACAATTCCCATGGTGAAAGTGAAGGAGAAGAACTATGTTCCATGGGTTGCAATTGTGGGAAAATATGATTTTGTAACCATCTATAATCATAAAACATTCTTGTGCCTAATATATTTATGTATTATCTTGTTAAT
The DNA here is from genome assembly GCA_037177415.1 of Kaempferia rotunda. NCBI lineage: Eukaryota > Viridiplantae > Streptophyta > Magnoliopsida > Zingiberales > Zingiberaceae > Kaempferia > Kaempferia rotunda. The sequence goes on along the minus strand of JBAMIB010000083.1, from coordinate 1,146,579 downwards.
CACTTGTCTCCCAACCAAGATAAATTGTTATCTTGCGCAGTAGTTAAATGTTCCTTCTTTTGCTACTGTTAATTGCAGAAGTGGTACTATTCCTCTATCCATTCCTCTATCCTGAGTTACAATTTGTTTTAATCATTGTATATCATCTTCTGACTGCGCCTATGGCGAATAAACTCCGTCATGCTTAGTCCTAAGTAGAGGGTTGCGTCAGGTTACTAGTTTAAAACATAGACAAATATTTTGTATTGATCCATTAAACTATTGTACTAATGCTAGATTATTCCTCGGAAGGAATGATGCTTGATTGCAACATCTCGGCAAGGACCGTTATGGTGTAGTATTAAATATGCAAGATTTCTTACATGCTAAGTTGGATAAGAACAAACATTATAGAAATACTGATTATCTTATATTAGAACATGAAAACATAATAACGCTCACAAATAAAGCAATAGAGGTAGTAGTTACGATGATTTGGAGAAGAATTAATATTTTATTTTTATAAGAGACCAAATTGGTAGGAGAGAATGCAAAGATGATAAAAAACTCAGATTTTAAGTTACCATACACATGAAAAACTAGAATGAGAAATGAAGTAGGCATTATCGTAGATAGTTTATTAAAGGATAAAGTAATATGAGTAGTTAGGAAGAGAGATAGGATTATAACACTCAAGATAGTTGTAGTAAAATAAACTATTAATGTAATGTACCAAATAAAAATTTTGATGATGGAATGAGGAAGTTACTCTAAGAATGAAGAAAACTTTTAAAAGTATGCATTAGTAAAAAAAGATGTTAAGAAAGCAATGTGTGAAGCCAAGAATGAAACTTTCAAATGTTTGTATTAATTGTTTGATACAAAAGAAGAGGAAAAGGACATCTATAAAATAACTAAAGCGAGAGAGAGGAAGACAAACTTACCTAAATAAAATATATTAAAGATGAAACCAATAAGGAATTATTGAGGTATTTTTATCAATTTTTAATAAAAATTTAGATGACCAACTTAGCTTAGGAAATTTAAGCAGGGTATAAAAGTTTAAATTTTTATCGGAATCTTTAAATTTTAGAAGTAAAACCATAGTTAAATGGGATGAAAAATAGAAAAGCTTGGATCGGATGATATTCCAATAGAGGTATAAAAGTGTATAGAGAAGTAGGCTATTAAATAACTTATGAAGTTATTCGACTTGATATTGAAAATGAAAAAAATACCTTATTAGTGGAGGGTAAGTACTTTAGTCCCCTTGTATATGTGCGAATGATAGGGGCATTAAGCTAATGAGTCATACCATGAAATTTTGAAAAAGAATGATAGAAAAAAGATTAAGGAAGCAGACTAAGGTTACTGAAAATCAATTTGGATTCATGTGTAAAAGGTCGATTATACATCTTCTTAGACAATGGTTAGAAAAGTATCGAGAAAAAAAAGGACTTCCATATGATATTAATTGATCTAGAAAAAATTTAAGATAGAGTTCTAAAGAAAATTATATGGAAAATTAAAGCTGTTAGCGTAGTGTATCTAGAAACAATTAAGGATATATGTGAGAATGTAATAATAAAAGTGAAGACTCAATTAATTGAAGTGTTTCCTATAAAAATAACATTATACTAAGGATCAACTCTATGTCCATACCTTTTAACACTAGTTATGGATGAACTCATTGCACACATCTAAGATTACTATGGTGTATATTGTTTGCAGATGCTATTGTTTTGGTCGATAAGACACTTGAAGGAGTAAATGGTAATCTTGAATCTCGGTAGGAGACACTGGAAATTAAAGGTTTTATATAGTGTAAAGATTGAATATAATGTAAATTTAGTAGTAGACGTAGTGAGACAATTGTAAAGATAAGAGATGACAAATTACTTGTAATTGAAAATTTTAAGTATATAGGATTGTATTTTAAAAGGATGACTGACTTGATAGAGATGTTTTATATAGAATACAAACATGATAATTGAAATGGAGGAGGGTATTAGATGTTCTTTGTGATCGTATGATACCTCTAATACTTAAAGGAAAGTTTTATAAAATAACGATTAACCTACTATATTATGTAAAGTTGAATGTTGGCTTATGAAATGAGCATGCAAGCAAAAGATAAGAGTTGTACAAATGAGGATGTTAAGATGAATGTGTGGATATACTAAGATAGATAGGATAATAAACGAGAACATTAGAGAAAAAATTGGTATGCACCTATTGAGGAAAAACTTCAAAAGATGTGTTTAAGATGTTATGGACTTATGCTTAGGCGACCAATAAATGCTCAATTAGGTGATGCGAGACTAATTCAAATACACACATGAATTGAGAAAGAAGAAGGCCAAAGAAGATTTGGTTAGTAAAGATAAAATAAGATAAAACTTATTTAAATATAGATGAAAATATTGTAGGAAATCAACGCCAATGGCGTAGGAGCATCCATATAATCAACCCCACTTACCAGGATAAAAACTTAGTTGTTATTGTATTGCACATCATCTTCTTTGAGTCCACTCTATACTTTTCAGACTTCTTATCCACTCCTATGTGCGTGACTGAGGTGCCTTTAAGTCCTACTTTTATACACTCCGTTACCTTAAGAACCAAAGCCTCCATTGTTAAGGACTCATAGTAACCACAATGAGACTTGCTGCTCCCCCAAACACCGTCTTCTATTGCTTTCCGTGAAGGAACTTACAAGTGTGCTACTTCCATCGCATTTCAGCTTTCTTAAATTGATGACCTGGTAGACAACCTCTAAATTTTGATCTTTTTATTGCTTTCTAGAAAGGGTAGTTGTGGCTGTTTAGTTTATATTTTTTTAGTTATTTATGTCTATAAATGGTGAACGTGAAAAGAAAAAATAATTTTCACTTTTAAGGAATTTGATAATGTCGAAAATTGGGTGGTTTTGTGATTTGAATTATTTATGCGGTTAAAAATAATGAGAAATTATTTAGTTGATTATTATATTATAATACAATATTAATGTTTTATATGATAATTAAAATAAAACACTATATGACATTATATTTATACGATATTATTATAATGTATAGTACTTGTAATAAATTAATATTATATTGTTATAAAACTATTTTATTAAAATAATAACGATAATAACATTTATAAATTAATAATAATAATAATAATAATAATAATAATAATAATAATAATAATAATAATAATAATAATAATAATAATTTTTAGCATAAGTTTGTCATTTTTAATTTGACATTCTAAAAATAGATATGAGATTTAAAAAATTTTCATCTACCATCTAATTTTAAGTTTCACTATTTCATCTTATATCTTAGAATCTCAATTCAAAGAAATCAACACACCAAACACGTTTTCAATATTTTTTCCTGTTTAAAAAAAAATTGTAAAACTAAAATTGGATGAAAACAGTCCAACCAAACATGGCCTTATGGTTTTGCTACTTATCCAATTTTTTGTTTTGTATCATGGTTGAATAGTTTTCTAGTTATTCTTCCTTCACTTCTTTCTTTCTGGTTTCTCACTTTATTCATAGAAATAGTTTAGAAGCATTCTCACATATAGGGTTTGTTGGTCCTGTCTTTGTGGGTCATCAAAGGTTGGCGCATCCATTGTGAGATATGGAGGGTTAACCTGTGTGACCATAGCTTCCAACAAAAATGTTGTTGCTCTATTCTCACTTTTCTGATGCCTGTTATTTCTTTGATTAGTCTCTTGGAAACATAGTATTCGCTCTAGTTGGTAGCTATTCCTTTTTTATTATTTGTTTTTTTTTTTTGACAAAACTCACTTCTATATTTCAGTCTTGTTTATCATTTATAGAATGGTGCTGTACAAGCAAAATTGGATGGAGTCATACTATTCTGTGCAGCAATTTTCTTTTCTGATTCTGCACACTCATTTGTTGATGAAATATTTTAGTTTTCAAAGAAAAAATATTACTGGATCCTTTTTTAAGAGCAATGATTTTTGGTGCATTATAGTTATACTAGACTCTTTGTTCATGCTATATAAGTTTACATACTTGATGATTTGTTAATGTGCCTTCTTAGCTATTTTTTATTCATGGGACTATAAATTTGAAGTACAAACATTTATGACAAACTTAGATGTCAGAATTTGGATATAATTCAGATTTTTTGTCAAAGTGGACAAGGTTTTAAATCTCATTTTGAGACGACATTTCCCTCTCACTCCTTGAGGTGTCGGTGTCATGCTAGGCGTACCAACACATTGTGCAGGGTTCTCAAAGATGTAGCGTGACCTTGCAAACACGCAACCTTGTCGACATTGTAAAATTCTTGTGTGGCTTTAGCATCATCGTCATGTTGCGGCCTTTGTAGATCTCACCATAGTTTTGTGCCAACATCGCCCATCACCATTTCTTTGCACAGACGTTGCTTGTTGCCGTGTCACCATCTCATGGTCACCCCGTGTGTTGGAAGCTGATAGAATGATGAGTTTTGCCTATGCCAACTGGCATGGAATTAAATTTCAACCTATGAAGTGGATTCACATCTCATGGAATGTTCTTGTGTGGTTTTGTTGAAGAAAATGGTTCTCTTTTACCATAGCATTAGTAGAATATTCTTTTCTTCATTTTTGATAATCATATTTAAAACTTTGTGCTTTGTTGTTCATTATCTCGTTTTGTTTTGTTTTGTGTTGTTACTTGTATGTTCTTCGATGTTGACATGCACTTCTTTGTTTCCTTTTAGCCTTAACATTATATGTTAATTTAAGCACTTGGAATTTGGCCCTTTTATTCTTCTTGTCGAATTTATATTTTATATCAAGTTTTTTGGGTCACATTTTCAATTATATTAATTCTGAGCCAATTATTTCTCAGAATCTTTAAATATTAACACCCTTTCTGAATCTTTAGTTATTTTGCATATCTTTAACTTCCTACCAAGAGATGCCTATAAATTAAAATTCTTTTTATGCACAATATCTTAAGGCCTCTTATTCATCTATGTTGATGCAGTGTTAGCCAGAATGAAGATGCTGCTACCGTTCAGAAAAAACTTGCAGATGAGGAGAAGTCAGTTCTTAAGGTATAGGCTTTTGGTCTATCAATAAGCTATTGGCATGTGTGTTAAGTTTTCGAGAACTGAGTTAGACATTAGTCATGTCATTTCATACAAATTTATTGAACTTTCTCTTCTAACATTTCATACTATTATTGATATCCTTTAACTGACATTATGTGCAAGTCATCTTAAAATCTTAAATATTTCTAGAAATTAAGTTTTTTTTATTTAATACTAATGAAATAACATTATTTTTTGTGTGGAAGATATATCTCCATTAAAAGGGAGTATTAAATATGGTATTAATTTTTTAGAAGAAACAATGTCTATTTGAATGCAAACCAATAAATGATTTTATTATGCAAAATTATATTGTTGTCAGAAGAAAGTGATGATTTCAAGACTATTCTAACTATTGAAGATTTGCACCAACAACAAAAAACATGTATCTCATAGTTTTTAGGTCAATAACACTCTAAAACATATTTATGGAATTCCAAGAAATTTTTAAAAAAATCTGGACACAACATATCAATAAATTTTTTTTTCATAAAGAAACAAATCAACATTTTTTATAGAATTTGTCCTATTTTATTTAACCTGCAACCACTAATTTGTGCAATTTCTTATTAGACCAAGCTTGAGGAATATAAGGAAACACTAAGAAATTCACCTGAAGATCTTTCAGCTCTCAAAGTAAGAATTTATTTGGTTCTTCTATATGTTCTTTACTTAAGGGAATGACTAAAAACTAGTTTTTAGATTGTATCTATAATTTATTTGAATGCTATGTTTTTCTTACAACTTTTGTTTAAATGAAACATATCTTAAAAATGAGCAAGTTCTAAGTTTCAATAACAACTCACGTTTGTGGTGCGATATTGCAATTAAGAGATTTAACTTTGTCATGTCAAAGCCTCCTTGCTGTCCTTAGTATTGCATGGAATATTCACTTAATGGTGGGACAATTATATCATCACATCCCTTGTGCCCAGCTGCATGCTAGACAATGCCTGTCAAACTTGGTTGTGGTATTGCCCAGCGAAGAAATAAGGAGATCGCAGCATCTAGTTGCTTGGAGAAAAGAGGAGAGGAAACAAACTTTGGTGATAAATTATTTAACAGGATAGATGCAATGCATTAACTAATAAATTAAAAGTCCTATATATTCGTTGTCCAAGCAAACTTGTCATTTAACATATTATTGTTATATACATCTACCTACTAATCATTTCATCCAATTTAACGCAACTAATAGTAGTAATTAGTAATTACATACTCTTACATATTGTAAATTATATTTTAATTTCCTTATTCAATGTAAGAGTTTAGTAATTATGGATATACATTCTATAAAAAGATATTTGCGGTCATTAAGTAGCTTGCGTCTTAAAATGATATATATGTGATAAATAAAATAGGTATAAAAATATAATTTTCAAATGTTATCCATTCTTTTATTTGGAAAAGGCAAAAGAATGACAAATTATAATAGGGAAATACATGTGGCAAAAGACGATTCGCTCGCCCCAGCGCCTCCGCCAACCCGTCCCCAGGCCAACACGAAGGAGGTAAATCACGGGTGCCTACTAGCCATTAGTGCAAATGGTTAAGACATGGGGGAGATATAATACATGGATGAATGGCAGATAGATAGATAAGATTATTAAATTTAAATCATTAAATCATCGTTCATATTAAACAATTCTAAATTATAACTAAATTCTTATTTAGCTAATATTAAAATTTATAATATCATTATATATGAACATTAGGAATATTAATAGCATTATAATATGATATATGCTAATTACATTAATTAAATTTGTTTGCTTAATCAAAACCTATAATAACATTGATTAGGAATACTAATATCAGATTATTTTAAGTATAATTTCATATATAATTTTGTTTTATTTGGTTACCATATTATTATTATTATTACTATTATTATTATTTAAATAACATCATGGTTTAAAATCTCAACCCGTGTCAATATTTGAGTCTCTGACCGGAACGATAGAGTTTCGGACTTTCGGTATCATATCATGCTGATATAGTTTCAATATTTTTTAATAATAAAATATATATTTAAAAAAATAAAAAATATAATCAAAATATTTAAAAATAAAAATATTAAAATAATAAAATAATTCTTTTTTAAAAAATATATATTAAATTAATAAGATAATTTTATTATACTTTAATTAAGTGTATTTAAATTATTCCAATATAGTTACGAGTTGATTAAAATTATTAACCTAAATTATTTTATTAAACCTAACCTATAAACCTTTGGTCCCCTCTTGTTCCATGTTCCACAATGCTCTTGGGCTCGCGCGACGCCTCCGGAGGTGTTGCCTGGCTTGTGCAATGCGTTTGGAGGCGTCGTCAAGTGCGTGCGACTTGTCCGGAAGCATTGCCAGCTCTAGACGCCTCGTCGAGCTTGCGTGACTTGTCCGGAGGCGTCGTTGGGCTTATGCGACACGACGAGTCGCCGGCTTATCCACGGGGCTTAGGGGTACGTCAGTATTGAATGCGTGTGTTGCACTCCTGCAAGTGTACGAGAATGTCAAAATAATATAAAAGATTATCGTATCAATAGGACTGTTGATTAAGTACTAGCTAACTTCACACGACGAGTTATCTAGACAAACGAAGGTTGTTTGAATGCTTGTAAGCTAAAATTGAGAGATTAAGAAAGGGAGAGAAGGTTGAGAGAAAGAGAAGAAAGGAGAAAAGAGCATGAGCGCAAGTGAACAAAGAGAAATAGGAGTTGGATGGTGGATGAATAGATGCTAGGATTTCGATTTCATCATGATGC
>JBAMIB010000083.1:1116617-1130054 GCA_037177415.1 Kaempferia rotunda | reverse complement strand
GGAATGAGAAAGTACAATAGAAAGTAAAGGAAAAATAAATATCTTATAAGGAATTTTATTTATAAGAACGAGAAAAACTTTTAAAAAAATATACAATAACAAAGAAAGAGACTAAGAAAGTAGTGAATTAGGTAAAGAATGAAACTTTTGAATGATTATATCGAAAATTGGGTACAAAAGAATGAGAAAAAGACATTTATAGAATAGCTAAAATAAGAGGAATGAAGATAAAAAATCTTATCCAAATAAAATGTATTAAAGATGATTGCAATAGGGTATTAGTAAACGATGGAAAAATAAAACAACAGTGGAAAATCTATTTTCTTCAACTTTTTAATAATGATTTCGGTGCCTAAATTTAGAACAAGTTTTAAATGAGATGCACAATAGAAAAACTATTGGATCAGATTATATTCCGATAAAGGTATGGATGTGTATAAAGAAATAAGGTATTGAATGACTTACAAAATTATTTAACATAATATTGAAAAATATGCCTGATCAATGGAGGGTAAGTACTCTAGTTCCCTTATATAAAAACAAATGAAATGTACACAATTATGCAAACTATATGATGTGCTTAGGTTGTGCCTATTATTATGCATCATTGTTGCACATCATTAAGATATGATTGTGTATGATTTACGTTGTTACATTTCCTTTTAAGTTCATTTCAGCATAATTATGCTTGTTTGTTCAGAGATCTACTGTTGTTGGGTTTTCAGGTGTAGGTGCACGTTTTGGAGCATTTTGGAGTGCATTTGGACACATTTAGAATTACGAAAGAGTTCTCGGTACGAGCGGACGAAGATCTAGCAGTGTGGGACCAAGTTAAGAGAGGATGACGATGAAGCAAAGTCCCACACGACCGTGTGACTTCCAGCCCAACCGTGTACATTGGAGCAGAATGAGACCTTTCACGGCAGTGTGCACCTTACATGGCCGTGCCACCCAAACAAAAGCCAGCCCTGCACGGCCATGTGGCATTCACACGTCCGTGTGGCAAGGAAGCTCCAGAAGTTCTAGATTCAGAGGCGTTCCAAAGGCGAATCGGAGGCTCCGGAGCGTTGATCCGTGCGTTCTTGGACGGTGACGACGATCTTTGGGAGATTCTCGGAGCAAGGGATCAAGATAAGCTTTCTTGTGTCATTTCTTCATTTTTCTTGGAAGTTCTTGATGCAAGATTCTTTTCTCTCCCTCTTCTTTCGGTTTCTTTCCATAGATCTTGAGTAGATCTTTGTGCTCTTGAGTGTAGGTGTAATTGTGAGAGGGTGATTGAATGGTCTCATGTAAAATAACTTGTAATCCCTTCTTGGTGAAGACTCTTAGAATTGTTCATGTATGAATCTTGTAATCAAGTGATTTGACATATCTTGTGTTTGGATTAATGTCTTGTGTGTTGTTGAGATAGATTTGGATGAATCTTAAATGTATTATTTAATGTGATCTTATGGAAATTGTATTCAAGATTGATTATAGGTTAAAACCTAGGTCTTTTGTACAATATGTTGATGTCTTGGTATGAATGTAATTGTACAATATGTTGATCTCTTGGTATGAATGTAATTGTACAATATATTGTTCTTTGTTGTTCACCTATTTTACATGATCAATGGTTGATATATGACTTCCTTTGAATGGATTAGTGATCCGTAGACACGTGTGGAAGGGGCCTTGGTGACAGAGGCTATCCCTACTCATAGTTGTCTATGGAGGAAATCCCAGTAAAACGGTGAATCATGTAAGAAATTTCTTGTGCTTGGTTGTCTATAACCTTATGTTGAAAAGGGTCTGTGTTAATTTAGGAATGTATGATCGGGGAACCCTAGTGACAAGGGTAATCCTTTAATCGGACTTCCTAAGTTAGCCTCCTTTCTTGCTATCATTAGGATATTAGGTATGGATAACTAACTTTTTAATTGGGGATGTGTGGTACATATGTAGGATACTACAAATCTAGGAATTGGAAAGTAGTGATTGGTCAATGTTCTTGTTTCAATCATCCAACATAATGAAACCTCACACTCAAGACATACCTTAGGATTTTGTTTTCTTCTTCCTTTTATATTCTTGTTCACTGATTGTTAGCTTAGTAATTGCCACTTTGCACATGTTTGTCTAGCTAATCCACAAGAGCACATCTACTAGTGTTTAGAATATAATTCTCTGTGGATATGATAATCTTTTATATTAGTTTGATATTTCCATACACTTGTGGGGACATCAAGTTTTTGACGCCGTTATTGTGGAATTGAATTCTAACATTAGTAAAGAGTTCTCGGAATAGTCTAGATGTTTGTATTTGTTTCTTTTTACTCATTTGTTTTTTGTCACTTTAGTATATTTCATTTTCATTTTTTGTTCTTATTGTTTGCATTCTTTTCTTTTCTACTTTAGTGCATTTTTTTTTCTTTTTTCTTTTATGCCTGTATTTTATTTCTTGTTGTTAATTTTGTTTCCTCATGTCTTTCTATGTCTAACTTGTTATTTCTTTAGGATAGACATGACTTCTTTAAATGATATGGTGCATGCTTCAATTCAAAGGACCTTACGTATGACTACTGTGAAATCTACTAATGTCTATTGTCATAGTTGTGGTGCAACAAGTCAATTACAATCAATTACCCGAATAATATTATGAAGTTTGTAAAGAGATAGGTATTCAACGGAGAATTGCATTAAGCAATGTAAGTTGGAAAGATCAATAGATGAACTCATTAGGGTTGGGTTGCGCACTATTACCCATGTAAACCCAGTTGGAGGAGTCCTCAGAATTTGTTTATGGACTATTAAGAGGAGAACAACTCTAGAATTTGAGTCTAGAGTCTAGATTAATATGTTTGTATGTTTACATTTACTTGTTTTTCTTGTTTTGTGTGTATGTAGTTTTTTTTTCTTTTTTTCAGGGATTATATTACCATAGCGTACCCATATTTCATTCTTTACTGCTGACTTGTATTTATGTAAAACTTCTAACACGTTCATTGCTATAATTATGTATTTTGTTGTGGTAATGCTAGTATGTATAGTAGATGATTTTTTTTCTTTCTTGGATTGTATGAAGTAAACATTTGTTTTGTATTAATTGTAGAGTTTTTGTGCCTTCCTTAAGGATCTCTTTCATATTATGCCATGTTTGATAATTGATAATCTTAAAAATAGTCATGATTCATTTTGCTTGATTAGTACTTGAAGTTCTCATGGTTATTCCTTAAACTTCATTTTGGTTACTGGATGTGGCTCAAGTCATTAAATACTCATTTAGAAAAATGAATCACAAACATTTGCATTTGGAAAACTCATGCTTTGCATTTGGAAAACCAATGCCTATGTGTAAAAAAAAGTGCTAAATTAAAAAAGCACTAAAAAAGTGAAAGAAGGGATTAAAAATTTATTGTCGTGAGTAGGAATGATTGTATTTGCCCCTTTGGGACCGTGTTAGGTTACTGGGGAAACGAATATATTATTTCTCTTGACTTGAACACGCCTTTGAGACATTGGGCTAATTAAGGAGTATGAACTAAGGATGTGGCAGATACGTAAGTATTGCTTGAGAATGAATAGGAAAAGATGGTAGAATGAAGACTTGACTAGGATTGAGAAGTGAGATTTGAAAAACATTGGTCATTTATGCACTGAGCATGAAAAACTTGAGTTTAGATACTAACCTTACATCTTATGAAGCATGCTTACCATTATTGCTGTTTGATAGTGTTAGATCTATTTGCTGTGCATTATGATGTATTACACCATTGCATAATGCTAGCTGTAGAGTTTTGCTTAGGGACAAGTAAAGGATTAAGTCTGGGGATGTGATGTCCGTAGGTTGTATATATTATTATGCATCATTATTGCATATCACTGATATATGATTGTGTATGATTTACTTTGTACATTCTCTTTTATATTCATTTCAGCATAATTATGCCTGTTTGTTCGGAGATCTGCTGTTGTTAGGTATTCATGTGCAGGAACTTGTAATCCCTTCTCACTTATGTCTCTTGAAAGTTTTTGTTCCCATTTATATCTCTCATCTTTTATTTTTTCCGGATAATATCTCTGCCGTTAAATCCTCACGGAGGATTTAACTGCAGAGATATTATTCGGAAAACAAAAAGACGAGGGACATAAATGGGAATGAAAATTTTTGAGAGATATAAATGGGAAATCTGGAAACAATAGGGATATAATAATGTATTTCTCCTATTTTGGTAGATGAGACATGCGAAGAAGTAAATGCTATAATTTTGATGGGGAACATTAGAAATGAAAGATTCTGGGCTTAGTTAAGTAAAAATAGAATATATGAAATTTAAGTTTAATAATATTAGACGTAATAAGACAATTATTAGGATAAGATATGACAAGTTGTTTGATTTTGACAGCCTTAAGTATTTAGGACCATTTTTGCAAAATGATAGGGGGATTTAGAAAAATATCTTATATAGAATACAAGCAGAATAGTTGAAATGAAGGTATTAGATTTTTATGTGATCGTAAAGTATCTCTAAAATTTAAAGACAATTTCTATAAAATAATGATCAAACTTGCTATATTATATGATGCTGAATATTTGACTATGATTCGAGCACATAGTAGAAGATGAAATTGTAGAGTTGAGGATATTATGTGTGGACATACGAGGATGAACGGAATAAAGAAATTAGAAAGCATTAGAGAGATAGTTGGAGTTGTATCTATTGAGCGAAAACTCTGAGAGACACATTTGAGATGATATGTATATGTACTTATATGTCTAATAAATGCTCCGGTTAGACGATATGAAACTATGACAAATACGCACATCAAATGAGGAAGAGGAAAATAAAAAATTTATTTAAGTATAGATGATGATGTAGTAGGGAATATATCTCAATGACGTAAAATGATCTATATACCCGATTCTATATAGTGGAATAAGGCTTGGTGGTTGTCGTTGTTGTTGGTGGTATATGGACCAAGTTGCTCCTCAATTATAATTAGCTCCATCATATCTTGGCTATCCGTGGGTTTGTTGAAAGTTTTCCCCATTGCAGGTTGTGAAAAATGAAAACATCTGCAAAGTGAACCCTTTAAGAATTGCTAAATAAAGAAACAGCAAGTTATCTTTTATTACCTCCCAAGCTCCTATTAGAATTTTATTTGAGCTTGCCTAGTTATAGTATTGACGGTCCTTCAATAAAAGGAGCCAAATTGGAGGGAAGGAAAAGAGAACAAGAAACTATTCTACTGTTCACTAAGATGGTCTGTGAAGTAGCATGTAGTCATAATTGAAAGAAGCATTTTGTCAATAATAATAAGAAATATTTGTTAAACGAATCATCCAACTTCAGCCATTGGATTTCAAATAACCATTAATCTCTGAATAACTCTTTCTTCAGACAACTCAAATTTATAAGCAACTTCCGTTCCGGCATTAATTTGATCCTTTCATTTTGCATAATTTTAGTTTCCTTGTTAGCTTGTTGGATATTTGAATTATTCTAGTGGATTTATATCCATTCATCTGTTTGTAGTAAACATGTCGTTAAATCTTGAGTGCTTGTAGGATGATCCTGGAACTCGACATTGGCTTCAACAACTACTACACAATGTTAACACAGCAAACCGAGCAACTAATCATCAGGGACGACTTGATCACATTATTGGAAGTTAGGATGCTAAGATGGACGAATTTGATTCAGTTATAGTTATCCTGTTTGTTTTTTTTTTCTTGCAAATTAGCATTTTAGGTATGATAATTTATCTCGTCATATTTTTTGTAACCTCTATTTTTTCTCCCTGCTGGATGGTGCATATATTAAACCATTTCTTGGAGTTAAGGATAAAATTGTAATTAATCCTGAAATTATTGAAATTAATTGAACATGAGTTTTGTGCTCTTGAATGTTATGTCACAGATTATTTTTTTAATTATAATTAAAATTTCAATAAATGAATTAATTATAATTATAATTATAATTTTAAGCGGAGGTTTGATATGCCCTGGGCCATACGTTGAATGCTTCATTCACACTTAAAATTTATTTTGATTTGATGTTTTTTTAATTGAAACTCTAACTAAATCTTAAAATTTTAAAGGCAAAAAGTCAAAATGGCATATCCGTAAATTAAAAAAAATGCTTCTCATACGGCCATACGTTGTTGTCTGCAAAGTATATTTTTATTTTTTTAGCTTGCGGGCCCTTTAGGTTTAGGGGTGGATGCACTCCCTCTAAAGAGGTAAATTTAGGTACATAAGTGGGAGCCACATGATGGAATCATATTTTTGTGAGATTCATCATTTAGGATTTAGTGGTTAGGTTTATTAAGTATAAAAATTTTTAAATTGTTATTTTTTTTTAAAATACATGACGTGTGTTCGGTATGTATATATATCTACAAAAATTAGATGAATGTGATAATTTTTAAATTGGTTATATTTTAAATTTTAAAATTTATTTTTTTGAAAAATCAGTTTATTTTTAAATTTATAGAATATTATTTAAAAATATATATATTTTATGATAAGTTTTTTAAATTTAAAATCTTTTATATTTAATTTTTGTATAATTTATTAAATTTATAATTCATGTAATAATTTTTCTATATTTATAACAAAATATTAGTTACTATATTTTTTATGTTTTAAACTTTATAGTTTTTAATATTTTAAAGTTATTAAAAAAGTAGTTATGGGTAAAATTATTGCACAAAGTCTACCTTTCAATACAAGAAAATTATCCGTTTGCTAAGGGTGATATCATTTTTTAATTGAGGTGAGTGAAGATTTATATATATATTTTTTATCAAGTTAGTTTAAAGTCAATTAAAAATTTTATTAAGATTAAGACGAGTTAAAATTTTCTATTAACTTCAATTAACAATGTTATTATCTTTATAAATCATTTATTAATTGATATAGTCTAGGTATACCAGGTTGAGTTATCGACCTATCTAAGCCCCATAAGTTGGTCGATGTCTTCCATAGCAATTGGACTCCATCAAGCAAGGACCTCCCCTACACTCAGGAATCCCAACTGAGCAAGTTCCCTTTAACCTCAATCACCGACATGCTCTGACATAAAATCAACCCCAACTTGGCTTCCCACCTTAAAGTAACATTGGACTAACGACTAGACAACGTAAGGAGTATGACTGAATTGTTGTTGCCCTTGCTGCAACGTCTCGTGCATGCTACTGGTGATGTGTGCACATTATGCATATTTTTAGTTTATTGCACATCTATTTTCATTTCATAAGTTTGATTTACGTTATCGTACCACATTTCATTATTATGTCTTGATTTTACTCCTTTAGGTTCGGAGATGTTCTCGTTTCATATTTTCATTTTCACGACACACTTGGGAGTGAAAACGGAGTTTATGTGGACGTTGGAGCAAGTTTGTAGCAAAAAGAGTATAGTGTGGTCGTGCCCACAAGGCACGGTCATGCCTTCATCAGCCAAGCCAAGGTCCATGCCCCAAAGACATGACTGTGTCTCCCAAGGGCCAAACAACTTGTTCCACGATTTGGCTGAGCCTTTAGGTACAATCGTGACTAACTCCCAGTGCTATTCATGCTCCGACCGTGCCTTTTAGGCACGACCGTGCCTCATCAACAGAAGGTTCCATGCCCCATCCATACCTTATAGGCACAACCGTGCTTTCTTGCTGCAACTTTCAACGTGCAGGTCATGCCCAAAAGGCACGATCGTGCTTTGCTCACAGTGGTATTCACGCACGGGCAAGTTGTGCCCAAAAGGCACGACTGTGCCTTGGCTGCAATGTCTTTCACGCCACGACCGTGCCTTTGAGGCATGACTATATTGCATGGAAGTAGAGGTCATGTGACCCCTATAAAAAGGGAGTAAGATCCCCTTTTCAAGAGGGGTGAGAGGGGTTTCCTTCTAGGAGACCCCTTGAGGTCCATTTCGGACGAGTTTTCCGTGATCCATCGATTATCTGAGGCTAATTTCATTGTTTCGTCCATCATCCAAGCAAGGATTTCATCCTGAGACGTTTGATTACATCTCACTAAGCATTTCTTTCTCTCTACTCTTCATTTGGATTGTAAGAATGCTTGTTTATTCGTCTTTGGGTTGTAATTTCATTGCTATGGAGTAGATTTTTGGATTTTAGAATATAGGGAGTAATTGTGATGTGATATTATGTATTACTATGAATTTAGCCATTTCCTTGTTCAATGGCATGTTTATTTCTTGTTCTTGTTTGATTAAATTTGTGTGTGGCAATTGAATGAATGTACGCGATGTTTGATTGAATGGATGTAAAGGATTTGACACTTTGTAGTAGAGAAACTCTATATTTTATGGTCGTGGGACTTTTAGTGATAGAGGGTATCTCTCTAAGTGGATTTTCTAGCGCAATCCTCTTGAATGGAGGCTAAACTGTATTACTAAGGTGCCCTTAGTGACAGAAGGGTCTCCCTCTCAACCGGATTTTCTATGTTACCATTTTACTTAATAGAATTGAAATCCAACGAGGTAAACACTCTGGTATGAACTTCGTAGATTCGCATCAGTATTTTGTTAGAATCTCTATAAGAGCATAGACATAGAGGCAAGGAGAAGAACATCTCATAGAATATTAATTAGCATCATGATGAAATCAAAATCTTAAAATCCTTTCCCCCAAACAAATTGTTCCCTCATTGATTGCTATTAGCTTTCCTTAGATCTCTCTCTCTCTCTCCTTGACTTTCTAATTCTCAAGCTTTCAAACACCTTCGATTGTCTAAATAACATACTTTACGAACTTGGCTAATGCTTAATCTATAGTCTTTGTGGATTGATATTTTTATTACTTGACAAATTAACCGTGCACTTGTTGTGAGACAATAAGTTTTTGGCACTATTGCCGAGAATTATTTTTGGTTAACATTAGTTGATAAGCAATTTAGTTACTCTAGACACTTTATTTTGTTAATAAAAATTTTGCATTTTCTTATTGCTTGTAAATAGATGTATTTTCTTTTGTATTTACTAGTTTCCAAATAATTTTGATTTGGAATTTCATTGAGGAGGCTTGTTGTTTTTATTTTTGCACGCAAAGATCTAATATTGCAAAAAATCTTATGTCTGTTGATCTTGAGATTGACAAAATATTCAAAAAGAAGAAGAAATCTACAGAGACAATTATAGGAAGAGCAGAGTTAGTCAGCCATGGCAAACAAACCATTGAAAGATTATACATTACCTTTTGCATGAGGCCTAACGTCTAACATCACTAGATCTTCTATTGAGGGAAATAATTTTGAAATAAAACCTGCTGTAATATCTATGGTGCAATAGAACTATTATGGAGGAGGATCAACTAAAGGCCCAAATCAACAATTGGAAGTTTTCTATGAGATTTGTGGAACCATGAAAATGAATGGTGTATATGCAGAAGTTATCAAATTACTCTTATTTGGATGTTCACTAAGGGATAGAGCTAATGCTTGGCTCAATTCATTGCCACCAACAATATCATAAGTTGGGAGCAATGGAAACAAATGTTTTTGGAAAAATTTTATCCGCTAAGCAAGACTGCCCATATGTAAAATCTCATTGAAAGCTTTATTCAAAAGGATGGTGAATTTTTATATGAAGCTTAGGATAGATTCAAAGGAATGCTTAGATAGTGCCCCCATCACTGATTCAAGAAATGACTTGTTATCCACACCTTTTACAATATAATTAATTATCAAACGATAGTGTCTTTGGATTTCGTAACAGGTGGAGCTTTGATGAATAAAGGGCTTGGTGAGGCTGAAGAGATTATTGAAAGTGTAGTGCTTATCCATCATCAGTGGGCATCAGAGCGGAACAATCCCATTAAGATTTCTAGAAAATATGATGTGAATACGTTGGATTTAATTTCTACAAAGATGGATGCTCTTACCAAGAGATTCGACTCAATAAATGGAAATTCAGTGAATGCGGTAAACATAAGCTATGAAGTTTGTGGTGACACAAAGCACACAAATAAAGCATGCCAATTAGGAGCAATTACCGCTCAAGGCTCAAATTGACCAAGTTAATGCAATTGGCAACTTCAACCAAAGACAAAACCGTACTTACTCTGAGACTTATAATCTTGGATGGAGAAATCACTCAAACTTTTCCTATTGCAACAATCAAGAGTAAGCAGGACAATCATATGGATATCAACAAAATTCATAACCCTCAAGATTAGAGAAAATTCTTGAAGAGATGCAAGCCACTCAATTAGAAATGAAGAATGAGATCAAGCAACTAAATGAAAGAATGAATAACATTGAGAAATATCTGAAAGTCCTTGATAATAAAATGACACAAGTGGCTAACTCTTCCTAGATATCTCTGAAGGCATTTCCGAGAAAACCACAACCAAATCTTGTTGACAATTGCAACATTGTTGAGCTAAGAAGCAAGCAGACCTTGGGTGAGCTCCAAGTGACAGTTAAGAAGAACAAGGGGATTGAACACATCTAGATTGGAGAACCTATTACTTCCTCCTCACACACCAATCCTATCCATGAGGAAGTTGAGAAGGGTGAACTAATTGAAGGGCCTCCAATTCCCTTCCCTCAATGGATAACAAAGGCCAAGAAAGATGAAGAGTTTGATAAATTTCTTGAAAAGTTCAAAGAACTATGCATATAAATCTCTCTCATCGATACATTGCAACAAATGCCCAAATTCACCAAGTTCATGAGGGAAATCAATTCCAATAGACGTAAGAAAGATGGGTATGAGACAATTGCTTTAACTGAAGAGTGTAGCACACTAATTCTAAATGTGCTACCCCAAGATCAAAGATTCAGGAAGTTTTTCCATCCCTTGGAAAGATGGGTATGAGACAATTGCTTTAATTGAAGAGTGTAGCACATTGATTTTGAATGTGCTATCCCGAAGATCAAAGATCCAGGGAGATTTTTCATCCCTTGCAAAATTGGCACCACCTTGATAGGTAAGACATTTTGTGATTTAGGAGCTATCGTAAGTCTCATTCCTTATTCTATCTGCAAGAAACTTGGATTAAATATCCTTAACTTAATCACAATGACACTACAATTTGCAGATCACTCTTGTAGATACCAATGAGTATCATTGAGAATGTACTATGGAGGTGGGAAGCTTTACTGTCACTATAGATTTTGTTATTTTGGATATGAAAAAGAACCAAAAAATTCCCATAATTTTGAGAAGACCTTTCTTTGCTATGGTCGGAGCTATGATAGATGTTAAGAATCAAAAGCTCTCATTGGTAGTGGGCGAGGAGAAAATATATTTTGATTTATCTAAGACCATTGACTCATTTGTAGATGTGAATAGTTTCTATTTCAGTTTGGATGGACTCCAATAGTAGAAGAAGAAAGATCACTCCAAAGAAAGACTGTTGGATGTAGCACATAGTCTGGCAAGTTAAGAGTCAGTGCCCAAAATGAAGAGGATATATATATCATTCCAGCAAGAGCCTGGATGAAGGATGGGCATGACATCTTATCTTGCCATGTTGGAGGGACACACAACCCTTTCAAGGCAAAGGTTCTAAGTTGAGCCAAATTAGGTGTTGAACTTGCGACCAAAAATGAGCGCTTCTAGGGAGGCAACCCAAAGATTTTTGTTTCATTTTAGTTTTTGTTTTCAATATCTTACTTTGATTTATTTTTCTTTTTAGGGCCACCTATCTTCACGAGCTTGCTGTGATGTTTACTATTGGCGTGAAGAACTTTTGAAGAAAAATTAAAGGCATAGTCATGCCATTTTTGAAGATAATTTACAATATGTTTTAGGCCTAGGTTGTGTCATTTAACATGGACATGCTAATGCGCTTAGATTATATATGCTTTTAGACATTGAATGATGCACATTTATTTGCATTGCTTGAATATGATTTACATTATCATACTCTATTTTATAATTTTATAAACATGATTACTTGTTTTATTCAAAGATATGATTTTGGCTTATTTTCATTGTCAGGATGTGATATGGAATGAAAATGAATGAATAACGCACATTGGATCAACTTTGGAGGAGAAAAAACAATGTACCAGCCATGTACTAGTTGACACAGATGTGCCTCTTGGAGACACATCCATGTCACCTAGAGCAACTGCTTTAGAGTTCCACATGGACAGGCCGTGCTGTGAGGCACGACCATGCCTCACCCCTTAATAGAAAACATGGATGTTGATGTGCGTAGATTATATATGTTTTCATGCATTGTTTGATGCACATCTATTTGTATTTCATTACATATAACCTATGTGTTATTGCACCCTATTCTATTATTATGACCTACTTCTATATATTTCATGCGGAGATATACTCTTTGCTTAGTTTTTATGTCAGGATGCATTCCTGAAAAAGAATGGAGCAAAAGTATATATTTAAACAACTTTGGAAGAAGAGTAGCAAAGCAAGTGACTATGTCCAGCGATGTTGTCGTGTTCCTAGGAGCATATTGGGGTCAAAACAAAGTCAAAAATGTATCTAAATTGTACCCACATGATCCTAACTTAATGGGACATAAGACAATGTGAGATTTATGATAGGTTCACATGAGAAAAATGCATGATCGTGCCTTTTATGAACGGGTGTACAAGACTCGAGATTGCTGGGTAGACCGAAAGTAAAACAACCATAACTTTGAGCTCGGTTGGTCGATTCAAGTTGAAGAATGCAGAGGAATTTAAGATCTACAACTTCTCTTTAGACATGACCATGTGAATCTGTATGACCGTGAATAGGCCATGCAGAAAGGGGCAAAGAATCTAGTCTAAAAGTGTGCATGGTCGTGCGCATTGTTCATGCACGACCGTGCACCATCTCATGGTCATGTGCACTGTTCATGTATGGCTGTGCTCCTTCTTGTTAGGACTGATTCCCTAACTAGAGGAGGGGGGGGGTGTGAATGGTTGCGTTTGCTTTCATCGTCGATGATATGCTAATATAAGGATTTAGTTGGTATCCACCTCAAGATGAGGTGACTAATCCAAGGATCCACACATCCTACTGTTAGTATTAACCCTAAGAGCCAATTATGAGACGATTAGGCTTGTTGGATTCATACGATGAACTATTGGGCTAATACGTTGAGTCTAATTTGGATTATACTATTTTGAGTTAGACTTAAGTTAGACCCATTGAGTTAGACTCAAGTTTGGCCAATTAGATTAGACTCAAGAAAGTTTCATTTGAGTTAGACTCAAATTAAAGAAGGAATAATTTTGATTAATTGAGAATTAATCATGTAATTAAGAGAAGAAAATCAAGAGATAAAGATCCTTGGTATTCATTTATTGGGTTAATGGGATATTGGATTAATGGTTAATTTAATATATTAACATCTAATCCATTAAGAGAAGAAGACCAAGAGACAAAGACCCTTGATATTCATTTATTGAGTTAATGGTTTTTGGATTAATGGTTAATCCAATATATTACCATCAATCCATTAAGAGAAG
>JBAMIB010000083.1:1048855-1059575 GCA_037177415.1 Kaempferia rotunda | reverse complement strand
GGCACGATACGATACCGAAATCGTATCGTTCCGGTCTGAGATCGAAACCTCGGCACGGGTCGAGATTTTAAACCTTGTATATATATATATATATATATATATATATATACATACACATACACATACACATATATACATATACATATACATATACATATACATATACATATACATATATATACATATACATATACATATACATATACATATATATATATATATATGTAACCCTACTCTTAATTATTTCTAGTCGAGTATTAATATACAAGAGCAATATTAATACATTGAGACTAGCATATACGTTAATTGATGACTTAATCTCATAAGTCATGGATATAAGATAACAAATTAACATATGAGTATATATTAGAGAATATGTACTGAATTGATCTAGTATGAAAATGTTTCATGGATTATTATATGAGTGTCATAAACATTCTTATAGTGACTATTAGTATAAATAGCCTTTTTACTTGAAATTACTATGGTTTTCTACACAAGGAGTCGTGTACTTTAGTATCGACAAACGCCACTTGTAATAAGGTTGATTATAAAGTCGTTCACTAGGTATGCAATGAGTTATGCAAAGAGATGTGAATGATGTAGAAGAAATTTGTCCCTTCTATATAACGAAAGTGATGTTTATGGGCCCTTGATTAAGTAAGACTATTAAAATGCATGATTATGCTCAAATAAATCAATATGAAATATTGAGCTTATTTAATTAAGTCTACTTAGAGATTAAGAAACACATAGATCGATGAGAGGATGACACGATCTATGCCTCATAAATTAATCTAGATATCATGGATAAAAGAACTAAGTTATACAATAAAATAGTTATTGACAGGTTAGGTCGGATCTACGACATTCTTGACATTTGAGTTGTCACTATGCATTGATAGATGTCATTCATTGTTTGTATCTTTAAAATGTGATTTTAGAGTCACTGTCAATGTTACGAGAACTTATTGGGTTACACACAGAGAGTACATCAATTTTGCAGTTTGTTTTATTTTAGTATGACTAAAATAAAGTGGGTCTAAGTTTTAAGTCTAAAATTAGTTTTGGATCTTACACTTGTTAGATTAATGGGTTAATCTAATAGGATCTTATTGGATTACTAGGTTAATCTAATTGGATCTTAAACTTATTGGATTAATCCAATATTCGTTTGGGTTTTGCAAACAAGCCCAAATGAATGAAACACACGTTACTAGATAATGTCTGATTAGATAAGACTTAGCCATGTTTTACAAGTCTTATTAGATAAGATTGTGATAACCCTAAAAGTTAGGGTTTGATCTCAACTTATATATATGCATGGTATCTAGAACTACATGTATGATAACGTGAGCCTCCAATTGTGCTTGTGAGATGGGCTGCGGCTGTACTTATGTGTCATAGAGGCGTGAACACTCTAATCATGCTTCGATTAGCTTGACTCTCCATATTCATAAAGGTTCTGTGCATTGAAGAGGTAACTTTTCACAGCAACGATGTAATTAGAATTCGCATGGATCTCTGGTGGGTTCTTTTTTTCATTATGTTTTATTGGTTGATTTCGCTTCGGAACTCAACAACATATTGTTGTTCCAATATCGTATCGACGCTCTGATGCACGATGTTCATAAATTGGAGGTTGAAGGAGAAAGGAAATGAAATAAAGTAGTATTGACTTTCAATAATTTACCGACATGATATACTTCGAACGTTTCGCTCTACATGGTGCAAGATATAAAACCATGCTCGACATAGACAATGTGCCCTTCCTATGTTTGATCTCCTTGCTTCTTCAACTCCAATCGTTTACCGACACCTTGTATTGAAACATCAACACAATTATGAAAGAATATCGTTCTAGTTAAAGACCAAATCATCGACATGACTTGAGATTTTGAACTTTGATGCTAATTGAGAAATATCTAGTTTATGAGAAATCTTACATATTTGATTGGAAAGCACATTATTGCTAGGATCTTGAGATTAAGTGCCATTTATAGAGAAATTTAGCATTAGGGGAAATCTTAAACATTTTATAGGAAAGAACATGAATACATGTCGAGTTACATTTGTTAATTCTTGATAGACTAAGATAATAGCATGGGGGATATATACCCAACTCATGGCTTCAAGAGTTGATTGGTAATGACTAGTATGACCACAACATATCATTTTAATCTTTAATTGATATATTGAGTTGGCACAAGAAAATATTTTATACCTATTAGTGGGATATATTGACCAAGATAAGGCTTGTCTTGGCTAGTACTATCAAAAACTAAGACAAGAAGATTTTCCGATGAGTTATCCTTCAATTTCTCTTGTTGGTTGTGAGGAAAAGAGAGGTAGTGCCAATTTGGAAATTAATAGTAGTAAATAGGAGCGATGCTAGAATCGGAGAAGTTGAGATGCATCTATAACACATTCATGTCTGTTTTATGCAGTTGTGCTAGTTCAAGTTAAACTCTGAGATATATTTATAAACATGTGAAAAAATTAGTTCTAGTACCATACACACACACATCGATCAATATTTGATTTAGGTGTTGGAGACTAGTGAGCCAATGCTCTCATACGATGCATGATGCTGATTTTGATATTCCTAATAATCATTCATCATGATGATTACCATATTTTTAAAACTTGTTGCGTAATAATTTTAATTCAACTGTTATTCTAATTGTTATAGGTTTATAGTTATATACAAGCTAAGTGGGAGAAATTGTATAATTAAAAATTATGAGTTATTCTCAACATATTTTGAAATATGTTGAAGTGTGTGAGTGTCGTTATGAGACAAAATCAAAACCGTAGACTAAACCTTCAGTCTAAAATGAAATTTTAAACCTCCCAACTTTCATACTATTTAACGGAACATCAAAATAGTATTTCTTAATTTGTAGTTGATTTATAACTGAGACGATTTGACTTGGAAAGTTAAGAAACAATCGACAATTAATATAGATATTTAATTTTAAATAGCATATGCAAGTGTGTGAACAAGTCATCCCATAATGTACATTATGTAAATGAGCAAATGTGATTTAAAAAAATATTTACAAGTTTTCATCTACTACATATTATGTGAAATCAATTAATGTAAGCAATTCATTAAAAGTACAATTATTCTCACCATATAATGAGAACCAATAATCACCACTTCCAATAGACACTTAGTGCCATATTGTTCTCATTTGAAAATTTACAAAAGCCATTAAATTGATACTCATGTCAAATACAGTGACCTATATTTTAAGTGATCTAGGTGTACATAACAAACCATATATTTATTGGACATGCATTAAAGATTTAAAATTTCACGTCATGCCAAAGTTTTAGTCTGTTATTGGAGTGGTACAATTTTGGTGTTACATCAAGCCAAGCGGACATTCAATGCATCACAAGCATGCCAAAGTAAATCCAAAAAATTTTCAAACTATAATATTCATCCACTTGGATTGTTTACTTCAACATTTGTCTATATGAGTTAAATCACTAGAATTAAAATTTCGGAGCGTGCCAACATTACAAGCATCTCCCTTATTGGTTATGCATTGCTAATACTAAATGAGTATTGTGTAAAAGATAAGATAAAATATCATTCCATGTAAAATTGTAAGTGCTTTGCCAAACAATAAGATTTCAACATTGTATTGTGTCAATATTGGATATGCTTTGGTACACATCCAAACATGCCAAGATGATACAATACTCATCTGCACAGCTAGCATGAGAGACTTAGTCAACAGAGATCATCCGTCAAGTTCAGTATCAAAGTTCAGCAATTTACCTAAATTGTACATTTTGATCGTGTCACTTAACAAGACATGAAATTTCAAACCATGCGTTGAACTTAAATCATATTGAATCATGGAGTCAAATCAATATCCAACTTGGTCATTCTAAATTTTCGTATAGAATCTACCAAGCTAATTTCTAGGCACGAACCAAAGGGGCATCAACCAACCCAACAATACCTAATAAGGAAAGGGAGGGCGACACGACAACAGGTGTAAGGGGTTGCAATGAGAATGCGGACAAGGGATTGAGGGGATAGGGTCAATTATGATCTGAAGTTTTACGCTTCTAAAACTATGAAATCAACTAATTGGAAGCATCTAAATGCTCCTGCTTTAGCCACTTAAACAACTGCATAGGCAAATTTTAAAGGGGGCCGCTTAGCTACCACATGTAATTGCATATAACATATGTACTCTATATGAAGTTTAAAAGCCTTATTTTGTTATTTTAAACAAAACTAAATTGACTTTAAACCTTAATCTACCTTATTTAGTAGTTTGTAACTTTGTGGTGCTAACTTATTAGGTATCTTAAAAGTCGTAAATACATTAGATATCAATATAAATATTTTAGTAGTTTAATATTGACAACATATGCCTCCGGCTGCACTTTAATAGTTATTTTATAGATGCTAAGTTAGTTAATTTTGGCTATATGTAACTAATTGGACTACGGCCTATCATTGTAGATCATGAATATTATTATATGTATATTATTGATGTGGTAGGAGGCTCTCTTACCATTTATTTTATTTTTTTCTTTTATATGCTCGTGTAGCATACGTGTGCTATATGATTGGTTGACTGCATACTGCCTACGTATGCCTTTTAAATTTCATACATTTTTAACTTTTAGATATCTTATAAAATTGCATTGTCTTTGTATTGCTGGTTTGCTTGCTGATTTTTTGAATCATTGACTTATAGACATCCTATCAAATCACTTTGGTTTTCATATTTCATATAACTGGTTGGCTCATCAGTTTGAGTTGGCTGTTTCCACCAGTTTTATTAGATTTTATGAACATTTGGACCACCTGTTCTCCTAGCTTGGTAATATTCGCTGGTCCAGTCTGGTTTTTATAATTATGTCATGGATTTGGTGCTTATATGGTGTTTGTTCAAGGAATTTGAATTTTATGACGGTACCCGTTTGCAATACAGAATTATAAAAGGAAAAGATACATAGGAATCACAAAATTTTTTGAATAGGAATGCTCTATTGAATGTTGTTATTTAGTTTGGTAACCACTCATTTGGGTTATTAAGGTTTCATTTTTTTTTCAGAAACATAAATGTTTGTTCTTTTGGAAGGTTTTTGATACTTTCCACCACCGATAGTAGGCACTTCCCACCCGTGGGAATGAAAATAAGATACTTTCATGAATTTCATTGTGATCTCATGTGTTTCTGCGTAAAGCTTATTATGATGGTTAGTTCTTATATAATGGGGTCAAAACAAGTGAGCTAGTTTAAAAAGGTAATCTGAATATACTGTCGATTGATGAAATCTTATATGGAATATTATAAAAGGTCAATATTATTTGAATTAATCTCCACGGGTTACCATATATGTATCCCCACAAGATATTTGCCACTGGGAAAGAAATAAACTACAAGCTTCTTTTCGTCACATATGACCAACTTCTGACGTTTGTTTAAGATTTCTTGGTTGATTTGCATCATTACTGAAATGATTGCAAATAACTTCCTTTCAATTTTTATAGGCAACTAAAAACATTCTTCATGCTTTCAACTTCTTGTTCTTAAATTCTTCATGACCTTCCTTTCATATATTCATTCTAGTTTTATCATGCATATATTACGACGACATTTTGATCCTTGTTTCGCTTGCAGAAAACTTGCTATTGACTACAGATCTGAGAACTCTGAAACTAGTGGACCTTGGTCTGGCAAGAGAGGAAACAGAAACAGAAACAGAAACAGAGATGATGACTGCTGAAACTGGGACATATCGTTGGATGGCTCCAGAGGTCTTCTTAATTTGTTTTTTCCCCTCATTTTAACAATTCACTACCTTGCAGCTGAATCTTTAAGTTATCATTTGGTTGTTCATCTTTTCTCCTTTTATAGTTATGCAATAATGTCACGCTAAAGCGTGGGCAAAAGAAACATTATGATCACAAGGTGGATGTCTACAGCTTTGGACTGGTGTTATGGGAGATGCTTCATAATCAGCTTCCATTTGAAGGGATGTCTAACCTGCAAGCTGCCTTCGCAGCTGCTTTCAAGGTAGTATGACTGTGCTTTGCCTGTAGTCTCCTCTGATGAAGTGAGGACTTATGCTTTTCCATATTTAGAATGCCAGGCCCAGTACAGATGACCTCCCTGAAGAACTGGCTTTAATCTTAACTTCTTGTTGGATGGAGGATCCAAATGCAAGACCCAACTTCACTCAGATTGTGCAGATGCTTCAGCAATATTTATCCATTATTTCACCACCTGAACAAGTGTTTCCTTACCCAGACATGACTTCTCAAAATGTTATTTTGTCACCTGAATCTAACCAGTCTTCCAAACCGCTGGATGATTTGCCTGTTGATATGGTCAAAAAACCAGCTCCACTGGGATGCTTCTGCAGTTTCAACCGAATCAAATTGCCCTCAGATTCCAAGCGTAAATGGTTGACCCAACCTAGCCAATCTGATTCTACCAACACTAATACCAGCATGAAAGGAACAACAGAGAACATACAAAGAGGATTCTTTTCCCGCTTCAGTCACCGCTATTGGCCGTCACTCAAAGAGAAGACAAAAGCACTACAATGCGCCATCTGCTGGGAATAACCAAGAGAAATTTCAGGTGCTTTACAAGTAAATTTCCTTTTCATATTTCTTGTGAATCAGAAATGCAGCAGTTCATGATAACAGTGAGTGTAGAGAAACTCATATTGAGTAAATATAGAAAATGCCTCATTAGTTAAAGCACTGTTGCATCTGAAAGAAACTCATTCAGATACATGAAATCTAATCGTGTTTTCCCCTGCTGAAAAGAAGAAAGCAGCATTCAGTAGTTTAAAGCACTGTTGCATTTCTTATATTATGTTTTCTAATCATGGAACCCTACTTAATA
Organism: Kaempferia rotunda; assembly: GCA_037177415.1. Classification (NCBI taxonomy): domain Eukaryota; kingdom Viridiplantae; phylum Streptophyta; class Magnoliopsida; order Zingiberales; family Zingiberaceae; genus Kaempferia; species Kaempferia rotunda. Next base: position 1,052,679 of record JBAMIB010000083.1, on the reverse strand, counting down.
CTAGTTTGGTAAATTCAATAAAGCCATGGTGCAAGAGCACTGTCCTTCCAACTCATTGTACTTTCTTAGGAACCAAACTGCAAGCCTTGCATTACGAGCAAAGCTATAAAGCATAATCACAAAGATGATTATAAATCTATCAGTGAGATGACAGACTGGTGCTGGGCTGAAAAAAATAGAAATGAAATAAAGGAGTCCCTTGGTAGAAATCTAATATCATATCTCCCTTAGTATTTATAACAGTAGATTAAGAGAAACATATGGAGATTATAGCCGTGATTTAATCATTAATTATATATAAGCATCTCTATTAATGTCAATGTTCGACCATCAGCAGTCACTATCTTCATAAATAGTGAATGTGGGTCATGTTTGTTGGTAATCAATAATAATTGCTCAGATTGGAAACATCATAATGACTCAACTCAAAAGGTCGGAATGACTCAATTCGGAAGGTTCAGACTCGAGAGCTCGGTCGGAATAACTCAGCCCGAGAGCTAGACTAGAGAGCTTGGAATGACTCAACTTAGGAGGTCAACCTCTTGATACCAGCATACAACGAGATCATATGGGGTTATGATGTACTGATCTGGAAGATAACTAGTTACTCGAGGTATTCATCTAAATTATCATCCTTGTACAACAGCTCTAGTTGAATGATTTCACTTTGTTATATTAAACTTTTGTACTAAACTATGACACATATTGATTATTGGAAAAAAATATTGAAACAAATAAATTGTAACATCGAATGACGCGGTTCACCTAACTTAAAAAAAAAAATGTATTAAAAAAATGCAGCACTGCCACTAGATATACAGAGAACTATGACACCTCAACTTCCCAAACTGTAGCATTGACAGAATGGAGAATCATGCTACACTTGTCCTTTAAGATACGTGTATGCCTAAATGATTAAGTGTTGTTATATAGTGTACACCACCATCACTAGATGCATAAGAAATAGAGTGAGATGACCCCTCGGGTCGGGCTAGTGGCTAACGTATGTGGTGTTGTCATCATGAGGTATGGGGTTTGAAATTTGGTGAAGCCGAGTAAATAGCCTCCTGCATGCGCTGGTCACTATCCTAATGGCTAGTAGCCTCCCGTGATTTACCTCCTCCGTGTTGGCCTGTGGTCGGGCTGGCGGGGGCGTGCGGATCGCCTTTAGCCACCATGTAGTGATCTATGACATGTATCTCATGTGACTTGTATAAGCTCACTATAGGCATATGTTGTATGTCTGCTATTAGTTATGTCATGCTTCTGTTTACATGTATTTTGTTTCCAGGGGTGTGCCTCGTAATTTAATTGTTGATTTTGGTAAATTACTGATTGAATGGGGCAGTGCCCCATTTTTTATTTTTCATATTTACAAATTTTGATGTTTAGGGGTGTGTCCTAGTTTTTTTAGTGCATTTCTCAAGGGGGAGAGCTATTGGTTGTTAATGTCTTTTTGATTGTTTGACAAAGGGGGAAAATCCTACATATTGTGGCAGGTCTTCATTTATATTGCATAACGATATTCATGTGGTGTGACATAATTTAACACTTTTTAAAATGTGATGGTCTTTTAATTTAAACTACATGAATGATCTCTCATATTGTCAAAAGATAGTCTAATTTTAAATGGGTTATCAAACATTAAAAATGGAAAGATTGTTGATGCAATTATGCCCAAGAAATATAGTTTTGGTGTTTGATAACATTAACATCAGGTAAATGAAAAGTTATCTTAATTGTAAACAAAAATTAGAGAATGCTCCACTCAACTATTTGGGAGCAGTCGAGTGATGATGGCCATCAGTTGACTGATGTCGAATTGAAGAGCACAACGGTGAGTGAGACTCACATGTTCCACTTGACTATTTGAGATCAGTCGACTAATGATGGCTATCAGTTGATTGATGTCAAATTGGAGAGCACAGCAGCGAGTGGGATTCACGTGTTCCATTCGACTGTTGGGATCAGCCAATTGATGATGAACATCAGTCAACTGATTCAAATTGGAGAGCACAACGGTGAGTGGGACTCACGTATTTCATTAGACTATTTGGGATCAGTTAATTGATATGGATATCAGTCGATTGATATTCAAATTGGGGACAAATTAAAACAGGTTCTAGAAGCGTCAGTGGTCATTCAACGACATGAACAGTTGTTGAAGACCATGTTAGTCAACTAATTTGGTATAACAGTCGACCAATGCCTGAAATAAAGACTATGACTCAAGCATTTATATAAAAGGGATAAGGAGAATGTTTTGAAGTAGAACACTCAGTCCAAGCCAAGGATTTTCATGCTATCTAACTGTTGAGAAGTGTTTGCATTCAAGAAATCATTGTAATATCTTCTTGCTTCATCTCATTATTGCATTGTGTTGTAAGACTATTGTAAAAGGTTTCTTCACATTCATTTTTGATCCAATAATAAAAAGTTTTTATTGGAAATAGACTACTCAAAGTGGACCCTTGGATTAGTCATTTCAAGGAGGTGAATATCAAGTAAATCAAATGTGTTAACGTCTTGTGTGTGTGTTCACTTCAAGTTTCCACTGCAATTCCAAATCGAAGAAGCCAAGAGAGTTATTCACCCCCTCTAGCTCTTACAGTCCTAACAAGTGGTACAGATCAAGATCACTTTGAAGGCCTAACATCCAAATAAGTCAAGCTCAGAAAAACAAGATGTCTTTGAGGAGGGTGACAACACTACTCAACCGCTATACTTTGAAGGAAGCAACTTTACATATTTGAAGAGATGCATGGACTATTATTACCTTAGAACTAAAGTAGACATGTAGTTCTCCATAATTGAGGGTTTCTCTGAGCCAATAGATGAAGAAGGCAGGGTATTAAAGTCTATAAAATGGGTCATAGATAAAGAATAGAAATCACAAGCAAATGCCAAAATGGATGCACACAATGTGGACTGATTTATGAGCAATTAATCAAGTTCAATCCATTTAACATTGCCAAGGAACCATGGGATAAGTTGATTGATCTCAATGAAGGCACCAAAGAATCAAGAATTGTGAAGAGCGACCTTCTCATCAACCAAATGCAGAATTACATGATGAGATAAGTTGAAACTTTGAGTAAACTTCATAGAAGCTTCAAGGAGTTGTTGAATGGCCTTCATGCCATTGGGGAAAAGGTAGGGGATAGAAATATCTTTGGGTATGCTTTGAAAGCCTTCCCTGGAAACTCTTTGTTTCCATCCATGGTGGATGCCTACAATGTTTTAAGGGATTTATCAATTGTCAAACTAGATGAACTATTTTGTGAACTTGAATTGCATAAACAAGCTAATGTAAGCGATAAGGAGAAGGGTACTTTGGTTACAGTGAAAATAGTAAGAAAAAGAGCAAAGAGATGAAAAAGGATAAGAAGGAAGAGACTTCATCCCAATCCAATCAAGAAAACGATAGTGAGGAAGAAATGCCATCCAATGAAAAATGTTTTACTGGTAAAAGGAATTATTGGTGCAATCGTTATGACCAAAGGTTTTGATGTTTGGGCAAAATTAAAGTTATGGTTTGCATTGTATACTGATATACGCTATGGAGTGTGCAGGTGTACTGGTGCAAATGGAGAAAGGCCAAGTGGAGGCATTGGCTGTGTAAGTCTAAGGGTGTGGCCTTGGCAACGTAAGTCCAAGTGTAAGCTTGGCAAGTGACACGACTTTGGTAAGGCGTGGTTGACTCAGCTTGATGTCTTTGGGTCCGATGAAGGATAGAGCATCCGAGGGACTGTAGACAAGGAAGCAAGGACAAGGCCGAGGGAAGCACACTTTGAGACATACGTGAAGGATGACATGGAGATGAG
>JBAMIB010000083.1:979462-992731 GCA_037177415.1 Kaempferia rotunda | reverse complement strand
AAAGATCAAAGTATAGAGATTATAGAAGTGTTTGGTGTATGAAATAGGGTTGACTAGAGCTCTACGCGCGCCCTTCTCGTCCGCCGATCTACTCTTCCGTAGCTTCTGGTCCCTCGGATGCGTCGAGCCCGTTGACTCTCTTTCGCACCATCATTCTCGTCCGCCGCGTCTTTCGCTCGACTACTTGTGTTCCTAAGCTCCTGCACGCCTAGACACAATGTTAGAAAATAACAGAACCTAACTTAACTTGGTTAGTTATATCAAAACCAACTTGGGGCACCAACACTAATCTCACATGCTAAGTTATCAAAACAGGATTGTGTGCATGGTACATTAACCACCAAAAAAATCCGTAACTAACACATACTACAAGGTTATCAAACATGATTATTTTCATGGCAAGTTAAACCCAAACAAAAAAAAACCGAACCTAACATGTGATTACGTGGTTACTTTCATAGCATGTTAAGCCCTTAGAATCTAAACCAACATGTGCGTTCGAAGTTGTCATGATAAGGAGTAGGAAGAAATATAAGCCCATCTAAATTAAATTCAAACCTCCTTTAGCTAAAATATGAAAATTTCATGTAGCATATAAAATTATCATGATGAGAAAACAAGAAGAAACATAAGCCTAACTAAAAAACCTTATCTGAACTAGAATCCGAAAGTTACATGTAGCACATAAAGTTATCATTACACAATTGAGTGCATAACATATCAAACCCTAGAATCCGAAACTAACCTATACTACATGGTTATCAAACATCATCACTTTTTATAGCATGTTGATCCTAGCAAAACCAATGCCTACATTCACTTGCAAGGAGAAACATAAGTATAAAAATTAACATGTGACTTACTAAGTTATCTTGATAGGAAGCGAGAAGAAACATAGGCATAAGTAGAACAAATCTAAAGCACATAAAATTCAACATGTGACTCATTAAGTTAGCATGGCTCTTTAGCCTGATAAGAAGCAAGAATAAACATAGGCATAACTGGACCAAATTCTGAAATCTTACATCTAACCAATAAAATTATTATGATAGGAAGTAAGAATATATGTAAGCACAACTAAACTAAATTCTGAACTCTCCCATATAACCTCACATAGTATCATGACAAGTAGTAAGAATATACGTAAGCACAACTAAATTCTGAAATCTCATCTAATCTACCATGATATCTAACATACTTAGTTTATAGGAACTAACTAATACATAGTATGAGAAGAACATGCCTTTGATATCTTGCTACCAACCTCCCCTTCTTCTCCTTCTTCGTAAAGCTTGGACTGGCGGAATTTAGAACTAGGGAGGCGGTAAAATCCAAGGTGAGGAGGCTTGGGGTCGGTGGCTTCAACCTTGGGAGGTGGCGGAAAAATCCCCATCACTTTGATGGGGGTACATTATATAGGTCTAGCCTCAACTTTGAATGTTTCCACCTAATTACTAAGTCTCATAAAATTTTTTATATAATAAAATTTATATCTATGAGTTATATAAATTTTATACATACCTAGTCTTATAAATATTTACTTTTATATACATAATAAAAATTTATATCCATGCGTCATATAAATTTTTATACATACTAAATCATATAACTTTTTATTTATACATATATTTGGATCTCCTGTATCTTTGATAAATTTTATATCCGAAATTTACTTAATACAATTAATCAAACCTGAAATTCCATAACTATAAGATAACTTAATTAATTAAGCCTAACTAAATCTAATTAAATCTAAATAAATCAAATAAATCTCCTTAAATAAGTGGTTCCGGACACTACAAGTTGAGTTCTTGTAGGAGTATACTTTTGTTCTGAAACATCGTTATGGTGTAGACAACAACGCTAAGTCGTGTTGTTACTACATTTCATGCCATGAATATGATTGTAGTAGGATTTGATCAACTCAAAGATGAATATGCCACTAGCCTATCTTTAGGATAATTTTTCAAGACGTTCAAAATAAAAATCGTCATGATTTGGTAGATTTTGTGATCTAGATAGTTATCTATTTAAGAGCACACGTTTATGTATTCCTTGGATTGCACTTAGAGATTTTCTTATTTGGGGACTTCATGCAGGTGGCTTAGCTGGACACTTTGGAAAAGACAAGACTATTGTCCCTGTGCTAGATTAATTTTATTGGTCTTCATTGCTATGAGAAGTTGCACGAATTGTGTCACAATGTCGTACATGCCAAACGACAAAGGCAACCAAACAAAACATAGGATTGTACAACCTACTTACCTACACCCCATAAACTTTGGAAAGCCATTAGCATGAATTTTGTTTTAGGATTGTCTCGGACTAACTGAAGTCACAATTTGATCTTGGTAGTAGTAGATTGATTTTTAAAAATGACACATTTTATTCCATGCAATAAAACTAACGATATTTCACAAATAGCCAAATTATTCTTTACGGAGATCGTTTATTTGCACGAGTATCTTCATCTATAGTGTCAGATAGAATGTGAAATTTATTAGCTATTGTTGGAAGACACTAGAAATTATTTGGGACACAACTTAAGTTTCCTCTACCTTTCATCCATTGACTGATGGCTAAACCGAGGTTGTTAATGGCAGTCTAGGAAATTTGTTAAAATGTTTAGTGGGTGGAAAATTAGGTATTTGGGACTCAATCTTGCCACTCGCTGAATTTGCTTACAACAATTCATTAAACCAATCTACCAATTGTGGTCCATTAAAAATTGTGTGTGGGTCAAAAGTTCGTCAACCTATTGAAGAAATAAATAAAACATCATAATAGGCAACACATGAAGAAAAAGAAATTGAAGATAATTCTAAATTAACACTTCAGCAATAAAAGAAAACAAATTGAAGAATATTAAAGAATAAAGCGGCGGCAATAATTAGAGATTTACTTTGTTTGTTATTTGGTAATTAGTATTTTTTATTTAGGCAATAAGTAGGTAATTAATTATAATCCCTACTAAATCATCATTTTTTTTTTCTTATTTAGCATATTTATTTCCATATTGAATTTCCATTTTTCTTCGCGAGAGTTTACTCCTCTTGGTGAGGATCCTGTTTGTTCATTCGCTGTGCTGCATCATAAATATCTTGCTATTCTATCCTTTAAATTCAAGTTTTCAGGGTACAGTTTATGGCTTTTACTTCAAAATCCATTCAATTATGCCAATTACTTGATTGAGTACTGGAAGTTGATAAAGATGGCAATCCTAAGAAGGAATCAGTTATATACTTTTAAAATTAGCTTAGCCAAAGGTCATCTTGAAATTGCTTGTAATAAGTTCACATTGTAGATAGTGTGTCATTTATGTTTCCTAGCTATCCTCATCTTCAAGAAACAAAATGAGATTAAGGCCGTCATAGAAATGGGGATAACTTTATATTAGTTGCAAAGGTCAAGGTCCGTGAGACTGACATGCCTAGCATTAGTGCAGAAAAGCACCATATATTATAACACATAGTCTATGGAACTTCATTCTTAAAAGATTACTGTGCTTGCCTTGTGAATCTGTTCTATTTGAATTCAATATCATAGAACTATATGCTTCTATGCATATATCTTCAGTCAAATTTGTAAGAGTTTCCTACTTGCTTACCAAGGTCAGTTTGTCCAAGCATACTTCCTATTAGGAAAAAAGAGATTTTTTTTATTCTACTTGGCATGCTAGACATGTGCATATGCGTAGTGTTTGTACAAGTGTACAAGTGCATATATATATATATATGTAGAGAGAGAGAGAGAGAGAGAGAGAGATAGACAGAGATCAACCAGAGAATCCTTGTCATGAGTGCTCTTACGATCTAGGGTCAGAGAATTTGTGCCTTCCATTAGTTCCTTTACTGGTCCATTCTCTCCACTGCTAGGAGTTCAGAATTAAAGATTGACTTCATTCAATCAGATTCCATTCTGATTTGGCATTGCTTTGTTGTAAGAAAACATTCTTTTAAATCTGTGTGGGCCACAGTTGGGTAAGGCAAGCCTTCCCAATCTGAAGGTTCTTATTCTAATGGAAAACTGAGCCCTCTGCTTATTTTCCAGCTTCTACAAGTAGTCAATTTGTGTGCCTCTTCTTTTTGCTGACTCAGTCTTATAGCACGCTTATTAGAGTGTAAGTTGTGCTCATATGAATAAAAATGCATGCAATGTTTTATCCTTTCGTCTCAACTTTCATATAATGCTACTGTGATTCATATTGCATTGATTTTGGTACTTAACACCCTTGCAGACACATACACAAGCAGAGAGGAAAATCATGGAGGTTAGAAAGGAGGCTATCTTGAAGGAATCTGCTCGAATCATTAATGTGGAGAATGAGTTGGCTAAACTTGAACTGATCAAACCACAGCCATATGGAACATTTCACGCGGTTAGAAAAAACAATATTTCTTTACATATATGTAAATATGAATATTTTCAATTCTTTTAATGATATTTTACTCATTAATAGCAAAAGTTGTACTATGACATAACAGAGCACACACTAGATGTAAATGCATAGATAAACTTGCTAGTGCAAAATATTGTAGTTATTGATTTGATAAAATCATTTAAAACACGGTTTAAAAATTACTTTTCATGTTGCACGGCATGGCCGAAGCATTTTATTTTGCTTGCTGGCTGGTACGTGGAAAAGAGCGCGAGATGAGTGAAACCCATTGTACAAAATCCACAGGTTTTGTTTCCTACTTTTTCTTGATGTCTTTTTCTCTAGTTTGATTCTCGTCATACTAACTTTTGGTAGATATCAGGACAATCTTCCAGCAGTGAATAATTTCTTTAGAAAAGATAGCTTCGCAAGACCTCACTAATTGTTGAAATACTAGAGAAAATATGGATTTAGACCATCAGATTAGATACATTCATGATTGCAACAGAGTTGAACGCCATGAACCTTAGAATGTGGCTCCTAGGAATCTCAAGTTATGCATCCTTTCAAACCGTTTGAATGATATGGCTTGAGCTGTTTCCGGTAGAAAAGAGTATTGTTGTCTGCATGTCTTGCTTTAGCTGATGCATGTTGCTGATTAATATGCTTAATATCTTTCTCAGGTGAAGGAGGTTTATAATGAAGCAGGCATAAAAGGATTCTGGAAAGGGCTCATCCCAACTCTTATCATGGTGTTAGCCTTGATGACTAATCAATGTGTATCGTGAGAATGTTGATCTTTCAGAGACCTAAAGACTCAAAACTATTCTTGCAGGTATGCAACCCATCAATTCAGTTTATGATTTATGAAACCTCATTAAAGCAACTACGGAAAAAGCGCAGTGGAAATGGTAATGGAGTAAAAGATGTAACTGCTTTACAGGTATATATCATCCACTTCTCTGTTTCATCAATGACAAATGGAACTAATGCAAAATTATTAGTTTTTTTACTAAAAGTTCGTAAATCTTTTAAACTAATATTTTGCTGCAGTCATTGCAAATTTACTAAATACTTAGCAAATGTTAGTTATAACTAGAGGAACCTATTTCAAAATCTGTTTCACAATCCACATGTTTCGACTCGCCGAAGCTTTTCACTTTGTTCCCTCTATCCCTCCTTTCTCCTGCAACAAATTCTTCATCTCTCCTATGCCAACAACCCCTCATTGATACCTCATAAATCAACCCAATTAATAGTGCATTGCAACTCTTTGTCCCTGCGCACAAAACATTCTCATTAATCGAGATTTACTCCTCCCTTCCTGCTTAGAGAGAGAACCTCTCCTTTCGCTCTAGAGAGAAGGTGGCCGGAAGTTGGTTAGGAGGCGCGTGAGTGCTGTTTCAAGATGTGGTGTGACTTCGGTGCCTCTTTTGGGTGTGCCGGAGCCATTGGACGATGGTTTAGAGGTTTTCTCCGGTGGTGGGAGGTCTTAGAGGTGTTTTCAGATGTGCTGTTCGCCGGAGCTTTGGAAGAAAGTGAAGACTTGAGAATTGAAGTGTCAATGGTGACAATAGGGAGCATTTCTAGCGGTAGGGAGCAAACAGTGAAGTTTTGCCAGAAAAGAAACTTTTCCTTTGGTCTCCTCCGGTGAGGAGCCTCCCCTCTTCTTCTCCACCACCTGCCCAGTGGCGGGAAGGGGGTGGGCGGCAATCCACTATCTTGGAAGCTGGTTGCATGTCAAGGAATTGATTGGGTGAGTTGGGTGGCAACCTCCTTCCCTAGGGATCTGCCTTAAATTCTCTCATCATGTCCAAGAAAAAGAGGAAGGAGTCAAGACAATTCGGTCAAAAGTATTCAAGCGAGCCAAGTTAACATGCAACTAATGACATGGTGGAACACATGGCAAATCTGGGCGAGACAACTCATCTTCCATCTCAACAAGTGGAGGTGCCAATTGGACAACCGGGAGGTGATGCGGCTGAGGAGGCTGGAGGTCAAGCTGAGGCTTCACCTGAGGAAGTGTTTTCAGAGGATGGAGCCTCACCGGAGGAAGAAGTGCACAAAAATGATGGACTGATGGAAGGAGAGGAACAACCGACAGGAAATGCAAATGGGCAAGAGGAGCCGGTCGAAGTTCTGAGGGGAAGATGGGGATCGCAACAAGGAAGGTCATGGGCTAACCTCTTCAAGGACAATCGGAAGGAAAGGATGGCTATGCTGTTGCAACAACATAGGGCTACTGGGCAACGATTGAGTTTTGAATACGAAGACATTGAAACTGGGGATGATGTGATGGGGTTTTGCTTGGTTGGATGCTTTATGGGTCGCCATTTGGGGAGCAAAGGAGTTGCAATAGCTATAGAGTGGATGGATTGTATATTAGTTTGATAAATGTACCAAGTTTTTCCAAGTTGTATATAGAGTGGATGGATTGTATATTAGAAAAGTGACAAATGTACCAAGTTTTTCCATGACCTACTGAAGCGCAACAACAAGAGGAATGTCATCTTAATGCTCACTAAACAGTCCGGGAAACAAACCTCAAGTTTGGAAGATTTGCTAATGAATTTGTGGGGTATTTCCAAGGATTATTAGGCACAAAGGAGACATGCATGCCGCTGAACAGTAGCTCTATCACCGACAGAAAATTATCAGAGAACAATGGAACGGGTTGATCGTATCCGGACTACGCTTTTTGATATTGGGAGTGATAAGGCTCCCAAACCCGACAGATATAATGCAAAGGTCTTTACTTTGGCATGGGACATGGTTGGGGAAGATGTGGTGGCGGCGGTCAAGGAGTTCTTCCATTATGGTAGACTTCTCAAGCAATTGAACCACAGTTTGATAGCTTTAGTACACAAATCTAATCTCTCCAAAAATTACTGATTTCTATAAAAGTCATCTCAAAGGTATTGGCGGGCCGGCTAGCAAAGGTTATGGATAGTTTGTTAAATCCGACACAAGCGACATTTGTTTGGGATCGATACATTGGAGAGAACATCAATCTTGCCCAAGAATTATTTAGGAAGTATGCTCGCAAGAGGATATCTCCAAGATGTATGATCAAAGTGGATTTGAAGTAGACATTTGACAATGTTGATTGGAGCTTTCTTATGTCGCTGCTGGTTGGTTATGGCCTTTCCCAACAATTTTGAGGATGAATTCAAGAATGCATCTCCACGGTCATGTACTCGATAAGCTTCAATGAAAGTATACATGGATTTTTTTGAGGAAGAAGAGGATTGAGGCAAGGGGATCTCTTATCCCTTCTATTATTTTGCCTAGTATTGGAGGTCTTCTCAAGGACGTTGAAGGAAGCATCACGACTACTCCAGTTTCATTTTCATCCTAAGTGTAGGAGGTTCAACTCAATCACTTGGCGTATGCGGATGATCTACTGATCTTTATGAGAGTGGACACCTCTACCATCATGATATTGGTGGATGTACTGGAAGATTTTGGCAACAAGTTGAAGTCTAACATCTATATGGCCGGTGTGGATGAACAAACTTGACAAAGAATTCTGCGCATAACTAGTTTTCAATAAGGGGAGTTTCCATTTCGGTATCTTGGTATTCCTCTAGCCACGGAGAGGTTACATATTGCGAATTATGACTCTTTGCTTGAAGCGGTATCAAAGAAGGTGACGTCTTGGCCAAAGCATGCATTATCATAGGCCAGAAGATTGGAGTTGGTAAGATCGGTATTACAAGGTGTGGAGTGCTATTGGCTATCTATACTTCCAATGCCAAGTGGTATAATTGACAAATTATATGGTCTTTTCCGGTCTTTCATGTGGTCCACCAAACATTCACCGATCTTTTGGGCGACAATATGTCTACCGAAAGATGAAGGTGGCTATGGGCTTTGGGATTTACATGCTTGGAACAATGCATTATTGTATCAGATGCTATAGAACATCAAAAGTTAGACGGACTCGTTATGGGTAAGATGGGTGCAACACGACAACGGTGCAGATTTTTGGCAATGCCGCCGTAAGGTATCAGATTCTCCATTGATGAAGAGGTTATCATAGATTAGAGATGATCTATTGTGAAGATTGGGGAGTCAAGGTGCTGTGTACATGAAGTTAATTGATTGGTTTGTCATCAAAAAAAAAAAAAGAAGTTAATTGATTGGTTTGCAGCGGAAAAGAAAGGGGTGGCTAATGTGTACAAACTGTTTAGACTGTGCGCGGCGAAGGTGTTTTGGGTGCCGGTTGTGTGGAGGGCTGGATTGATGCCTAAACATCGGTTTACTTGGTGGTTACTTGCTCATGGACGGTTGAGGACAATAGACACGATGACTTATGAGGGGTACATAATATGTTCCTTATTCATACAACAAGACGTGTCCAACGGTCACATCTATTTTTGTTGCTTGGTAACAAGGGAGCTGTGGGATAAGGTGAGGTGTTGGCTGGGATAGCGACATCAAATCCATTCTGTTCAGCAGCTATTCAAGGCCCTTCGAAGGTGGTATCGAGGCAATGGTAGGCTAACGAAGGCGCGCTCCTAGGCAGTTTCTTACATGGTTTACCTCTTGTGGCAAGCACAGAACAAAAACTGGTTTGAAGGGGATGCACTGTGTGTGGCAGGGCTGCTCTGGAAAATTCAGATTCATGTGTTTAGATTTGTACAAAACATTCTCATTGTCGCCCACATGAGAAAGGTCATTGCCTTCTTGCAATAGCAATATTTTGCAATCATTATGACCCCAGCACCTTTTATAACACCCTTGCTTCTTCTCTCAGATGACTCCCAATTACAATCATTGACAAATCTCCCCCATTCCATTTGCCTCGTAGATATTCTCCCCACTTCTCGGGAGGCCGAAGTTGTGTGCTTAAGCCTCTCTCATTGTGCATCAATTGGTTGAATCTTTGTCTGTGACTTTAACCCTATGTAGGATTTCTCTCTCACACCAACAAAGATCCTCTCTGCCTATGCCACCTTGTGTTTCTTTTGCAAAAGAACTCTCTTCATAAAGGCACCACTACTAAGTTGAACTTTTTTGATTTCCATCCTGCATTCACCTCTGGCCAAATACCTACAGGGGAGTCTCCTCCCAAGTCAATTGAAGGTCTGCTCTCTTCCAACCCCTGCACCCTCTTTTGTGCCTTCTGATCTGCAAGGCCTGATGGCATCTCTGCCAGATCAAACCTACCAGTGCCTCAATAACAATAGATCCCCATCTTCAACCATAACAAACACTTACCAGATTTCTAGACCCTACTATTTATCAAAGCGGTGAACCTCTATTGATTTGAAGAGAAGAGTTCTAGACCCCACCTTCCTCTTTAATTATTTTTTTTTCTAATAACCTTCATGCTTGAAAAAAAAAGTGAAAATTTAAAGTGGTTGGCCCCACCTCAAATGTATTATTTGAGATCTCATGCAAGAGATCTTGGATCTAGTTTGACACCAATTGCAGGTCAAAATTGCAAGTGCATATTGTAAGGGAGGAAGATCACACCAAATGCAACCTTTTCTCATTTTATTAGTGTGATGTGCTTGCCAATTTTTACGGGGGATCACCTAAATAAAATTGCACCTTATTTTGAAAAAATATTTTTGTTTAATTTTGTTAGTTTAGCGTATCTTAGGCATTCAATCATCTCTCACAAAATGTTAAATTCAATCTTAGAATTTTCATTATTTCTCTATTCTCAAATCGGCCATAATGAGAGAATTTGTTACTCCCTACTATGGAGATGTAGATGCTAGGTGTGCAAACAATGAGACCAAATATAACAATGGGTAGGATGAGCTAGGTTACATCTTAAAACTTTTTGAAGGATATGTTGGTAAACGAATCAATGAATTAACAAGAGATACAAGTCCTAAAACCTTAGACCATTCAAACAGCATAAACTCTTCATGAGTCTCATTTAAACCCTAAATCTAAAAGTAGAAATATGAGATTAGAGCCACTTATTACATAGATCAGAAAAGTTCTTAAAACCAGAAAAGGATAATATTGACTAAGGCCATGATCATGAAAAGATAAACGCAATAAGAAAACCTCTGCAAATTATTGATAGGGTGTGCAACTAATGGTCCTTTCAACCTTAGATGAGAGAATCAATAGAGTGATTGAAGAGATATCACAGGCAAATCTTTCTAGTAGGCTTCTCCCGGAAGTGGCACATACGACAATTTGCAATAGACTAAAGGAAAAGAAAGCACTCAAGGTCCTAAAGAAAGATATATGGCATAATTCAATCTTTTGCTGGAAATAGCAAGCTGAGAACTGGAAATTCCTCTATGAGAGAAAAGATTGATCGTTGTTCATCCTAAGCTTTTCTCAACCATCATGTGCAGGTTTTCTTACTGGGGGCGCTAGCAAAATTAGGGGCAACGGTTGTAACATATCCTTTATTAGTTGTGAAGGTATAATTTACTCCTTTCTTATTTTGTCTATTCCAAAAGAGTCTAGATATTGTTGTTCCCTTCATTTTTTCCCTTTTCATCTGAAATTTAATTTTAAGTTGGTAGTTTTGGAAATAATCCAAGTGCCTCATAGTCCAAGACAACCTCTAAAGTCATGTGGGACAGCTCCAATAGATATCTTCAATTCATCTGCAATAGTTGGCACAGTTTGGTGATTCTTACATTTGGTATTTAATTTCTTTTCTGTTCAATTTTTTCATGATTGCAGTCAAGGTTACAGGCAAAGCAAGAAATCGGCAAGAATGCAATGTCTAGATACACAGGTATAGGACTTTTTTTTTCTGAGTCTGGGAAGCAGCAAAAGTTGAAACCTTAACTTTTTTTTTTCTTATTGAAGAATGCATAAATTGCTTGCTTGCCTTTAATGATTCAGGCACGAATACATTTTTCTACTGCAGGAACTCTGGATGCGATACTAAAGATGATCTGTTATGAAGGACTGTATGGATTTTATAAAGGCATGGGGACCAAGATTGTGCAGAGTGTATTTGCTGCTTCAGTCCTCTTCATGGTAAAAGAAGAATTGGTTAAGGCTTTTGTTTTTGTTTCTGATAAAGGTAAGAAAATACATTCAACAGCAATTAGTGAGTGAAGAACACAATATCGTTGTCTCACCATTTTCAAGATTCGCAAATACAAGGAGGTTTCATTAGTAAGTTTAGTTGAATATTTTCTTTTCTCGCTTTTGTATATTGATCTATACTGCAAAAGTGTAGAAACAAGTATCATCACTAGTAGAAAGCAATTGTCACTAGACATACCTATTGTAGGTAGCAACTCATTCTTCTCAAGAATATAGTTGTCTTTTAGCATGGCGGGAAGAGCAACCTGAACTAAGACCAAATCTGGCCCTCCTTCCCTTTTATATACTCAAAACATGAGTTTATAGGTTGCCTAAAGGGATATGATTGACAAGATTTTGTTGGGACTGTTAACAAATGTGATGGAACTTGGGTATCAACCATAGTAACCTTCCTTTGGCTGTTTGATCAATAGCAGACCACCCACCATGATTTCTAGATAAGTTATAGCAAACTTATCTTGCCACATAGATAAGTTTGCTATACACCCCACGGGGCGGTGCAATGGTTAAGGCATGGGAGATTGTCACATGAGGTCTAGAGGTCGAAACTCGGCGCGTCCGAGCATATACCTCCCCCATGTCTTGACCATTTGCACTAATGGCTAGTAGCCACCCGTGATTTACCTTTTTCGTGTTGGCCTGGAGACGGGCTGACGGAGGTGCTGGGGGCGAGCAATTCACCTTTTGCCACATAGATAAGTTTGCTATACACCTGACGGGTCAAGCTAGTGGCTAGCGCATGTGGTGTTACCGCCATGAGGTATGGGGTTCGAAACTTAGTGAAATTGAGTAAAAAGTCTTGTGTATGCGCTGATCCATATTCTAATGACTAGTAGCTGGGGATTTACCTCATCTGTGTTAGCATGAGGTTAGGTCGGTGGGGATGCTGGGGCAGTGCGCATCGCCTTTTGCTGCCTAGGTAAGTTTGATGTATAAAGGCTTGAGCTGAATTCAAATTTAGCAAACATGTGACTCCATGATTGAGGATAAAAATCTTGACTCAAGCACCATTTCAAATTTGCAATTATTTATGCTGCAATGCATGTTGTGATATGATTAGTTAAGAGGAGTTGATTTTTGGCTTCAGGATTGCAATTTTTTTTTCATAGAAAAAATGGATATATTTTATTTTCTGTCCAATTTTCTGGAAGAGATGAACTAGTTATAGTAGATGGGCGTGCCAAACAATGCAAGGGTTCAAATACTTGAGCAAAAGAGAAGGACCAAGGAATTTACCAAATATCATTAACAATTGTCTGAATTGCTCTACTATTTAATATTTCTTAAGTTTAATTTATGAAAAACAACACTCCCAGAGTAGTAAAATATCACGGTGTGCAACATCGGTGGGTGATTGAGTGCACTTTCGGACGCTCCGCGTACTCAGTGGCCCATGGGTGTTGTGTACCAGGGGATGTGTAGGTTGTCAAATCCGTATAGATATATATAGATTTGATAACATACACATCTTAACCTTGTACATCCCGTACACACCTTACAACTTTTTCTATTTTTTTTTTTTTG
Organism: Kaempferia rotunda; assembly: GCA_037177415.1. Lineage (NCBI taxonomy): Eukaryota > Viridiplantae > Streptophyta > Magnoliopsida > Zingiberales > Zingiberaceae > Kaempferia > Kaempferia rotunda. The sequence goes on along the minus strand of JBAMIB010000083.1, from coordinate 979,788 downwards.
CTTAATACTACAACCTAATCTCAAAATGTTAAAGGTAAAATCTTATTAGCATAATCGAAGTTTTTTAAAAAAAATTGGTCGAGACGTCTTAGATCATCCGAGGTAGGGGTGTCAATTCGGGTGGGTTGGGTGGGTTCGAGTCGGGTCGAAATTTTTTTTTTAAAAAACTGCCCAACCCGAACCCGACCCGAACCCGTTTCAAACCCGAAACCATGAACCCGAACCCGAACCCGAACCCGAACCCGAACCCGTTTCAACCCGATCAACCCGCCAACCCGATTTGATTTTTTTTATTTTTTAATAAAATAATTAAATTTAAATTTAAA
>JBAMIB010000083.1:964740-976272 GCA_037177415.1 Kaempferia rotunda | reverse complement strand
AGCTTGTTCACAAACGTTTGGTTCATTTACAGCCCTATGTTAGTTCGAGTGGAGCATGTTGATTGCAAATACTCAGAGCTTTTTGCTGTACAGAGGTGGGTAAATTTATCCTTTGACTTCTCTGTATTTCCTTGTGGAAGAATAAATTGATAATGGATTATATATGTTTGTATAATGGTTTCTGAAAAGAGGATTAAAATAATATTTAAGAATAGTAAAATGGGTTATAAAATAATTATACCATTGGAGGGTAAATAATTGATGGTACTTCATGTTCACATGTGGGTTCTATATGGGAACTAAGATCAAAAGGTTTGTTTTAAAAATTAAAATGTATATTCTGAATTTTTCTTTAGTTGATACGTGTCTTTAGAAAAACTATTTGACCTTCCATGTGCTTGAGGTTCTAGATATTGATGCTTGTAGTTTCATGTTATATAACTTTTATATGCAAACTCTGATGATATCTAATTAAATTAACATTGAAGTTAAAAATTAACTTGGGTCGATCATCTAGACTAACAGATAAGATGTGAACTAAGAATTGAACAATTGTGGTAAAAAAAAGTTAAAAGTAAAAATAAAGATGTTAAATGAAAAATACCAAAAAGTGAAAACTCTAAATCTAGCCTTATAATAGAGTACTTGATAGCCCACAAGTTGACAAGGTAGTGAACGATCGTCAGTGGTCACTATTTACTTGTGAGTTGGCGCTATATTATTGTATTCCATCGATGAGAAGACTTTTAGCCCATGAGTCATATGATGTTATTACACTCTAAGGATATTGGCTCTAGTGATTCATTTCTCAATTGATTTATCATGCTCATATCATTGTGACATTTATACATGTTCATATTTATACCATTGATGTCGTTTATACAATTATACATCTTAATTAAATAATAATTGAAAATTATCATATTAATATTAAAGATGATGATAATTTAGGGTGATAATAGTAACTCTAAATATTGATAAAACAAAAATTAAACAAATAGATAATTATAAACATATTTATATATTCATATATGTATAAGCTAAAGAATTTTAAGAAGTAATTAAAGTTGTAATATGAGATTGTGACCTACTTTAATTCCTTGACCTCCTAATTAAGGTTAAATGCATGTACATCTCTTCTGATTGCCCACTAGTAATTTATGCTTAAAGCTTGCTTTCCTTGACCTTTAATTTTGTAAGCATAGGCACCCTTTTGATGTTACTTGATTTCAGCTAGATTATAGAATTGCTTAAAGATCTCAATCTGCCGAGATCCCTAGGTTGATTTTTATTTCGATGTATTTTCATTATGTTCGTTTGATCATTTGTTTTATATGAATTTGTCGCAGCAAAAGGTCATATGCCGATCCTGGGCGTCCCACACGGCTGGAGAGGTAAATCAGGAACTGTAGTTGGCCACCATGTGGGAGGGCATTTTATATGATTTTGTTGTAGTTATAGTAAGCGATGCATAATTAAATATATAAAAATTATTAAATTTTTGGTTGTCATGTTCATATGGCACTTAGTTCCTTTTTCATTAAAGCATCATCAAGTGGATAGCCCTTGGTATATGAAAATTATACCCTCAAGCCCGACGGCTTCCTTTAGATAATTTCATGATAAATCTTGTTTCAGTTTCAAGTATTAGCACCATTACAGCTTTTCAAATTAATAGAGCATTAAGGCAGTCTTCACACAGAATAGTAGAGTGGCTCAGGCATACGACTTCTTTGGGTATCCCAATCCAAAAAAGGTATGGGCATGAACGTTGTGGAAGGCTTACTTGCAGCCTAGTCATGCTACCACTTGCTGGATGCTAGCCTTGGGGCGTCTTCGCACTAAAGACATGCAGGAATACTTGTAGGATAGGTCGTGCACAGTTAGTCTATAGGTGTTGGAGACGCATGAGCATTTGTTTTGGGTGCCTCCTATTGCTAAGTTATGGAGGAGAGTGGTCTGGCTTCATATGTGGCAGTAGATATCCACTTTCAGATGGGCTCTAAGGGTGTTTGGGAGATGCTACAGTGGGAATAGGATATTAACGAAAACTCAGCACTTGGCTTTGTCTTCGTTAATACACTATGTATGGAAAGCTATAAATAAATGTATCTTTGAGAATGAGCAATTGAATCTTGAGCAGATATTTAGGAGTGAGTATACATATATACAAGTCTTTAGGGGTGTAGTCTGATCTGATGTTGTGTCGGACATAAGTATCTGCTATAGACTATTTTTTGTACTCTCTTGATCTATGATATGATATTTTTTTCTTATAAAAAAATATATTAATAGGCATTAAAGGTGTAAATTCTTTTAGGTTTAGACTTCTGATTAACATATCATTCCAATAGTCAGTGAGAATTTGGTACCTTAAAGTATTCCATGAATGCAGAATACAAAACATCATACTTGAATTGGCTGGAACTGAATCTTGACCAAATCACAATTGGTGAGAAGAATCTCAAAGATTCACTCGTAATATTGCCTCCCCATGGAAGAAGCTGCATTGCCAATGTTCAAGTAAGATATAGCAACCATATTACATACTCCAAAGTCATATGAAAGTAACAATCCACAGTACCTCAAAGTATTTCTGACCAAGTGGTACTAACTCTCTATAGTATTTATGTTTGTAAGCTGTATCAATGGTGACATCATAAAGTGGGTTAAGATCCCTGCAAAGTTCCCACTTAATAAGCTAAGCTCAAGGAACTTCAAGGAAGCTCCATAAAGTTTAAGAAGAAAAGATGATAGCTATCTAACTCTATAACCAATGTTCTGTTAAGATTTTAATTCCTTTTATTCTCTCACCATATTCTTGTCTTAAATAACTAAATTTGCGACAACATAACAATTGAAAGGTGATGTAAAAATATGGCTGTAAAGGTTTCTTTCATAATGGCACACCCTTGCACTGAGTGGTGGGTACATACATGCTATATGAGGCTGCTGTTTTCTAACATGTCCTGATTCATAATATATTTGCATATCGTGTCATTTTGATGGTTATGCAATTAAGAGATCTCATCCATATTGTTCAGCCAATTTGTAATTTATAAGATAATGAACACTGGTATTCCATTCAAGAACATCACAACTGTTAAAAAAATAAAAGAAAGTTATAGTTCATAGCTTCCTAGTTCAACCGTCATTTTCTAAACAAAATTATCTTGATTCTTTTAGGAATATTAATAATCTAAGCTAACACAACAAACAAGATGAGTAAAACTCAAATAAGAACAGTACCAAAAGAGTAATCCAACAAATACAAACCTCTGATCCCCAATATCTGACATGACAAATTAACCCTAATTACACAACATATGTAGAAAATACCCTAAATTTATATGATAGACAGGAAAATTAGTGACACAAAATCTATATGTTCGTTAAATAAAAAACTTAAGAAAAAGTTCAGCAACTTTTACCTATTATATATTGTTGTTTGTGAAACTTATCAATTTCTGCTTTATACAAAATATTTTCATCAATTATATATCATTTTTCGTTATTTAAATTGATATGGAATGGCACTACCTGATTAGACATCAACATGAAAGGAATAGTTAGTCCTACCATAACCTCATGGACCATGAATCAAATGTTTAACTTAATATGCAAGTGAGTTGACCGTGTGCGTTCATCTGCTTTTCAACCAAATGGATTTAGTATCTTGGTTTGATGTAAATATAGTGATGCTAATGAAACAAGATAATGACAAAACATGAATCCGAACAGATAAGAATAAATTTGGTCCAGAATCAACTTGTTAACGGAATGCTCAACAAGCTGAACTCTAAATCTATTAGTTGGATCATTTTGAGATAAACATTTAAAATCAACTTGTTGGGTCATTGTGAGGTGTTATAATAGTCTATGAACTAGTCCATAATGTTGCCAACTATGTTAAAGCATTCTCATATGGAGATTGTTACAGTGGTATATGGACTGGGAATTATGTATGGACGTGCGTTGCCTTGCACACTTTCTCTGTCATGGTTACTTTATTCAATACAAGTTCAGCACGGACATTACATAGAGGAGCCCAACATGTAGGGAATAGACATTTCAGTTTACATTGATCACCCTTTTATCTTTGTTGCATCAGCATCAATTGAATAGACAATTGTGATAACAAAGGTAGAAAGAAATTGGATTAGCAGTAAGTACAAATAACCAAATTGAAAAAAGTGCAATTATTAGAACAATGATATTAGCATTATTAGACTAGAGAAGCAAAGACAGAAGTGAGACTCACAAAACGACAATGCTCAAGTTAGCAGTAGCAAAAAAATTTGCACAAAATATAGGAAGATCAAATTCTGGTTGAGGAAACACAGCAAAATCAAGGACCTGCAAGGGAAAACATAAGCAACAGTTGCGCGCCAAGGATATAACGATTTGCATTCAAGTGAGAGCCCTCATAAAGGCATGGCTTCTATTAATTCTCTGAATATTAGAATAAATATTTAGAGCTCTTCCAGAGAGAAACGGTTATGAAAAATAAATAATCAAAAGCAGCTTAGATGATTGCAGAATTATTAATTTCACTTTAGCTGATTCTAAAAAATTGTAGAATTGCTAAGATAGGGTAGGAGATGAAGAAAATAATGTAGATGCTTAAAAGATTAAATATCAAAACTCCTTGCCGATAATAATGCAATTAAGGAAACATGACATCTTTTACAAACTATAAATGAGTACTGCATAAAAAATGAATGGTAGGTTTAGAAATTGTAGATTTGTTCAGAATATGAGGTCAATGAGGTTAAGAAGCTTTGAAAAAATAATGAAGGTAAAAGTGCATGTTTGGATTATATTTCTATTACATGATTGAAGAGTTTAGAAGATTATGGAATATATTGATTACCAAGTTATTAAACAAAATTTTTAAAACTTACAGGTGTCAGAGAAATGTAGGACACTCTTTAGTAATAAATAAAAAAGAATTACCAAAGGAGAGTAAGAGATAAAACAAACATTTCTGAGAAATAATTCTGATTTGTTTGAAAAATATTGTCTATGCAACATATTTCATAAGAAAACTATTGAATAATATATAGAAGAAAAGAAAGAGTTATGTAGAAAATTCTTAAGTAGAGTCTTAGACAATTATTGTGGTGGATTTAAAAAAAAAAGGAATATCTAGACATGCCTGATAATGAAGTTGCTACTTACTAGTTTTGAGATACTAGAAATGCAACAAATGGAAACATCTATAATACTGCAGTTACTAGTACTCAAGATACTAAAAGTGTAACCAATGATTTTTCTATAACTGTAAAGTTTATAATAAAAGTGAGCTTTAACCTTTTGTCCTTTTTATAATAATACTAGATCAACTTTACTAATTATGTTCAAGATAAACCTTCTCAGTATATATTATTTGCGAATGATGTGTAACTGATGAGAGTAGACATGAAATTCTCAAAGGAAGAATTATGGTGGGAAATTTTAGAATTGAATGTATAAAAGTATAATTCCAATAATAAAAATGTAGTTGAGATATAGATCTTGATTATTGTCGCCACGGAGTGCCCAATTGGCTAGAGGGTGGGAGCTTGGCTACAATAGGCCAAGGGACAATTCTCAACGGGCGCATGCCCTCGGGAAAAAAACCCCTCCCACCCTCTAGTTATTTGGCGGTCAGCTATAAATTGGCCCTGTGATTTACCTCCCTGGGCGGACTGTGAGGGGCGCCTGGAGTGAGCATAATCTCCTTTTACTACAATTGAATTGATTATTGAACAAAGAAATATAGATATCATTAATAGGATAAAGCGTGAGTGGTATAAATAGAAAAATACATCAATAACCTTGAGTGATCATCATTTCCCCAATAGGATAAAAGAAACAAAAATATAAGTGTGATATAGTTTGCCAAACTTTTATGGGTGAGAGTATTGAATGGTTAAAAAAACACATAAACTAACTGAAGTAGCATAATGATGATCTTTAGACTGATGTGTTAGGTTAATAGAAGAGTTGATCACTATTTGGAGTAATTAGATAACTGAAAAAATGTTCCTGATCATATTGACACGTTGAAAAAAATACCATTGTCAGGGGTATAGGGTGACTTTAAAAAGTGTTTTAAGAAATTTAAACATTACTAGCAATAGAATTTTACAAAGTTTAATAGAGAAATAAATTCCATCTAGACAACCTTAAATAGTAGAGATTAGTAAGATGTAATAATAATGATAGTTAAGAAAGTCTATTTTAACTCTATATTACAACCCATGTTTGTTATATAGCCTAGAGCTACATCATATAATCAAAAACTATAATATGAGATAAAACCATTTTTGTTAATCCTATTACTTCTAAAATTCCTCCATAAAAACAAATAGAGAATAGGTTCTATGAACAAATGAAAAATGAATTCATAAATAAAAAGAGAGTGACGGAGAGATATAAATACCTGCATACCGGAATTCCCTTCAACTGTCAAACTTCTGATAAGTCTGATTTTAGGAGGGGCATGAAAAGAAAGTGTATGAAGCATAATATTGTTGTCTTTTGACCTTAATGATTTAAATTTCTCCTGATACCATCGTAAGAGAAAATACAAAAGCATCAAGATAAAGTTTCACTACAACCAAAATGATAAAGATAAAGTGGAAAACAACCAAAACAAATTGTGAGATTATAACACAAATAAACACAAATAAAGATTCTATTTCAGAGTTTTGCTTATAGCTAAAGCACAATATTTGTCTTTGGAAGTTTACCAAATTTTTTCCCTTTAAACACCTTGATGATTCTTAGTATTCACTCCTTTTCTAATCAAAAGTTATAAAAAATAAAACCTAGTAATACTCATCATGGCTTGAAATCGTTTAATGTGATGCAGCATGGTTGAAACGTATTGGATAATAAATTACCACAAACATAATTTTTTTCTCTAAAATTATTTCTTCTCTAAAATTATCATTTAATTGAGAGTGTTCCTTTTAAAAATAATCAAAGAAGATTATAGAAGTAAAACTTATAAAAAAATATCTTAACAGGCATGGGAGGAAATAATGAGGGAAATCACCTCTCTTGCTCTCTTTCCATTTTATGTAAGTTCATACTCTCTAAATTGCAAAAAGTCGAGGGTAATGGTAGCCATACCTTGTTTAAGAGAATTTTTATAAGAACAAAGAGGAAATTCATCTCCCACTCTCTCCCTCACTCTATCTTATGTAAGTTCTTATCTTCTCGACTAGGGCCCCAGGATATAGCCGAGTTGGTTATCACATGGCAGGTTTGCAAACTTGAACAAGAGTCCAATCCCGGCAGAGATCGAGGAATTACTCTCCCATATGATGGCTAGCTTCGGTTTCTTGATTTTACTCCCTCCCAATGGTGTGGAGAAGTTGTGGGGGCCGGCAGGGTGACGGATTTCACCTTTTGCAGAATTTGCAAAATTTTCTTCTCAATTAGGGAAATTGAAAAAATTTATGTTAACAATTAAGTGAAAAAAGTTGTCACTCTTTTTTTACCCATAACTGGAAAAGAGAATTTTAACAAGAATGTTAAAGGTGAAGAAAAATTATTCCACCCTTCCCTTTCATGATAACACCCAAATAAGGGGCATGCTTCTCCTTACCCATCCTTCCCGTCGGTCTCCTCTTTTGATAGGTTACTGTTTGCCACCCCTTCAAATTGTCCCATAAAGCATCTCGAGTGTCCAACATGTTCAAGTTATATTGTTGCATAATTATAAAGATCAACAACCTACTTGCCCAACAAAAGGTTTTGAATATAAAGTCCTTATTTCTTTTTAATCTTGTTGAATTATAAGTTTAAAGGGGGTATTTTCCCTTATTGAGATAAAAATGCAGGAGAAGAAGACTTCATTAGAACAACTCATTGACTTCATAATAACCAAAACTTGGAGACCTGAATTTGTATGGTAACTTTCTGATAATTCAGAATCCATATCAAATGAAGTCAGATAGGTAGGAAACCAATCCAGAAGGTGCCACATTGTAGAAGAATTTAACACCAAGTCCTTATCCAATATTTTAGCTCCTGTTTACTTGGAATGTTAGGCGGAGAGTAAACTAGGGAGACAAGCTAATATGTCTTCACTCTTATCTTCTCCCATTCCATTCCATTCTAAACAAGCAACATTTTAGAGCACAGCCCAATAGAATCTTGACCACTATAGGTAAGCTTATCACATTCTAAGTTTTGTGAATAGATTAATTTATAAAGAAAAAAGAAGATTTTGAGCTTAATAAATCCTAGCAAGACTACATCCCCACACTTCAACAAATCAGCCTACTTTGGCCGCAGAGGGTATAGCACAAACACTACCTGAGCAATATTCCCCTGCAGTTAACCAAAGGAGCAAGTCGGCACCAGCTCACACACGCCCTATGGATGGGCAGAAGCTTCAGCTAGAAGTCAAGGACTTAGAAACTTGCTCAGTCGCCAAGTAGGAACACTACTACGAGTTGTTAGACATAATGTTTCCTTAATACACAGCTCCCAGAATTAGTAAAGCACTAGATATGCTCCATTTTAGTGAGGAAACCACCGGATGTCAATTGTTCAGGCGCAAAACACTTCCTTGCATAGAATACTAAAGATCACAACCCGCCGGCCTACTAATTAGATACTCAGTGAATAGTAAGCTATAGAAATCCAGGAAAGTGATAGAGGAAAGAAAAGGGACAAACAGACGTGGGAGGGAAACGGAATAAGGTCGGCGCGAAGCTTGGCCTCCTGGAACGCGAACTCCACAAACTTGTGGTAAGAAAAGGAGGAGGGATCCAAGGAAGCCATTTCCGCTTCCTTCTCCTATCCTCGCCTTCGGTCGGACGGACGGACCACGCGGTCCACGCCCAAAGCGAATCCACCAGCAAACCTGGGCAGCTGCCTTTGTAGTTTACTAGTTTGTAGTATATAAATATTGGAGAAATGAATATTCAATATTTTATAAATTAATTTTTCATTAAAAAAAATACAATTGAAAAGTTAATGAAAGGGGAAAGGAGAGAAAGGAAGATGAAGGGAGAGGAAGTTTTGTCCGGGAAGGAGGGAAGATAGGAAAGAGAGAGAAATAAAGGTTGAATATATAAAAGTGTAAAAGTATTTTTTTTAATAAATTTGTATGTGACAAAAATATAAGAATAAAATTAGAATAATTTCTTCTTTCTCTCCCCTTCTCCTCCATAACTCACTCTCTCTCAAAGGGTAAAAATTTTCTTTCGTTTATTTACCCTTTCCTCTCATTGACTCACATCCTCCCAAACAGAGGATAAGTATTGTTGCTCATGTTAAGTTATGCTATATAAATAAAAGAAGGTAAACAAGAACAACAATGCTAAGATATTTAAATTAAACTAAAAAAATAGTAAATTTGTGATGAAATTTATGATGATTTAAAAAAAATCGTTGTAAAATAATTTTATGATGAAAATATTTTCGTCGCCAATCCACCGTTACCAAATTTTACAATGAAATTATAAAAATTTAGTGCAAATTCTGCTATGATTTTTTTTTTGTCTCTGGATTTGTTGTAAATCTGTGACGAAAACTAATTTCTTATAAATTTCATGATCTCAAATCTACGATGAAAATATGCTTTCATCTTAGATTTGCAACGAATTATTGTTCATCGCCAAAAACATTGTAAATTTGTGAAGAAGCTGCGTGATTTCATAAGAAAAAAAATCCCTTTTTTCGCTAAATTGCGATAACTTTTGGATTCGTCGCAGATTTATGACCAAAAAGGGATTTTTTTTCATCAAATTGTGTGGTTTCTTCACAAATTCACAACGTCTTTGGTGATGAAAAATAATTCATTGCCAATTCGCAACAAAAAAATTCATCTGAGATCTAGAACTAATTTTGATTCGTCACAAATTTGCAACTAATTAAGATTCGTCGCAAAATTACGATAGTATGATAAGTTTGAGATGAAAATATTTTATCGCAAACTTTATCGCAAATTTCAAAAAAAAATTACATAACCTCTCTATTTGTCCATTTATCATGTATCCATATCATATTAAACTCATTCACCACATCCTATATAATTAACATCCAACACATCCTACAATTAACATCTAACACATCCTCCAATTAACATTTTCAACACATCCTACAATTAACATTCAAACAAGTCATACAAAATGAAGTTCAACTTGAAACTATCATATCCATGACTACAAGTCATGCATATCATATCCATAACTACAAGTCATGTAACATATCAAAGTTCAACAACAAATCATTGGTGGCAAGATTCCTCCAATTATTTTTTATGATTTGTTAGATGACTTACTGTTTGGAAATTATGACTTGTTCGAATGTGATCGGCATATTTTTCTTGAAAGCCTTCTTTATTTCTAACTCATCCCTAGGGTCCCAAGTTAATGACCGTTGCAATGTGAAAAAAAATACTTATTTATATATTCACTTTTATTTAAGATATAAACTGAATGAGATATATCATAAACTCACTCCACCACATCTCTCTTGTCGGTGATGGAGTGCTTGTATAACTTATCGAGTCCCCTCTCTAATGGTTATTTATGATTATGTTAATCTCGTGAATTACACATACAGAATTATCAAACCTATCGTAAAGTTACAACTAAAAAATGTTAAATAATTAAGATAGTTGAAAAAATAAAATATTTTAATTTACTTATGAATCTTCATAATTAAGGGACTATGGACTCTTGAGTGTTTGGCCTCTTAGCAACCGAGTGTTTGGAAGGAACATGAGTTGGTATTGGCGACTCGAGTGGCGAAGGTACCGGTGAAGGTGAATGTGAAGGTACTGGCGATTGTGCATGGGAAGATGTTGGTAAAGGTATATGCAATTGTCCTGGCTGATAGAGAGTGTTGGTATATTGTCTGATGCTATATCAAACTGACCATGAGACCTCCATCTATGGCCACCTTTGAAAGTTATTATGCAAAGGTATAAATAGGATAAAGTAAATACAAATGTGATGCATAATGAATAATATGAAGAAAAAAACTTATCATATTTACTAAGAAATAAAAGAGTCTGCTAACCATGGGATGACAAGATGTCACCTCTAATGACCTATAAAAAAATACAGAGCATTAATAGATGAAATATATAAATTAAAGAATGAGATACTATATAGACAGTTTTGTAACTAATTGAGATAGATAAACTGATTGAGCTACGAGTTTTGTAAATTTGTAGATTAAAATTAAATTTACTTATAAAAAAGCAATATCATATATGAAAATAAAATATCATAAATTTTATTATATTAAGATAATAAAACTTACCCGTCATAAAAAAAATTAAGATATCCCTTAGTCGCGAGTATTATTTAAAGGAAAAATGCCTATAAATAAGCCATAAATGGGAATCGAACCGTGAGTGTTTGGGAGACAATCGAGTATCTTTATCACTATACCATAATCGAGGTGATTGATTAGTAATTAATGATAATTAAGATGGTTGGTCTATTTAAGAAAATAAAATATGAGTTAATTATGAGTTTAACGGTTTATTATTGAACTTCATTCGTTAATTGATGT
>JBAMIB010000083.1:949092-964640 GCA_037177415.1 Kaempferia rotunda | reverse complement strand
AGTAATTAGTTTTATATTATTCTGAGTTGTCTAGGTCAATCTATCGATTTTAGGCAAATCGATTGATAAACCAAATATTCTCGGATTGATATGAAACTACTATGTATTCATTTAGTTCCCCTAATTATATCAATAATTTCAAACATTAATTTAACTCAATATATTGGGAAGGTGATTTTTATAAAGACGAATTAGATTTTTTGAATACATTTTTTTTTCAAAAAATCACTACTCTCAATATATTAGATCAAATTGATGTTTGATGATCCCCTAGACAACTCAGAATGACATGAAACTAAATCCTATGTGTTCATCTAGTTCTTCTGATTATATTCATACCTTCAAATTTCAATTTACTTAATATATTGAGAACAGTAATTTTTTAACACGAATGTGTTTGAAAAATCTAATTCATGTTCAAAAAATTATTGCTCTCAATATATTATGTCAAATTGATATTTAAGGGTATTGTTATAATAAGGAGAACTAGACGGACATATAGGAATTAATTTCATATCATTTTGAGTTGTTTATGTCCATCAGCTAGTTTTGGGCAAATCCGATCGATGGACTACAGATCTTCAGATTGATATAAAACTAGTTCTTATGTGTTCGTCTAGCGATATTCATGCCTTTAAATATCAATTTGACTCAATATATTGAGAGTAATAATTTTTTAAAAATCAATTCGACTGATTTTCATTAGTGTTCAAAAAATTAATATTCTCAATATATTGTGTCAAATTGATATTTGAGAATATGAATATAATCAGGAGAATTAAATGAACACATAGAAACTAGTCAATCCGAGAACGTTTCGTCTATCAATCAGTTTTGTCCAAAATTAGCTTTGACACTGAATCAAATCGATTCGATTGATTTTTCATTATCAATCGACTGATTTGCTCAAAGCTTTGGTACATACAAAAATCAATTCGATTTGGGTTAAAAATCAAATTGATTTTAAATAGAAATCAATTTGACTTTTTTTTTATCCGTCGACTGATTTTTAGACAGGAACAAAATAAAAAGTAAATACGTTATTTAATCATTTTAAAGCTAACTTGTAACTTTGAAAATTTATGTTCGTTAAAAATGGTTAGAAAAACACTTCTTTACCACGTTTTAGATTTTTTTTTTATTTGACAAGAACTGCCCATCAATTCTGTCGGGCTGGAAAGATCGAAAATAATTATGCATCATGATTCACGATCTATGCGGCCGCCAACAGGCTTTCCTGCGGACTAATGTCCAAGTTTGCTGCTCTTAATGCTTTACTTACATCCCCACATTTATCGCGTGGAAACCATGCAATCTATTGCTTCCACTTCCGTGTCCACTCCAGATTCTTTCCAGACCCATCTTTCAGTCAACGTCGCGTCCTTTACCCGATCGTCGATCGATCGATCGATCTATCGCTATGGATCTTCTTCGATTATAAATATATCGTCTTCTTCTTCCTCTGTCAATTAATTAATTTTTCTCTGCGGCATGGAATTCTTCTCCTGCGTGATACTCTGTTGCCTCCTCCTCGCCGGCGGTGGAGCGGCGACCGCCTTTCAAACGGTTCTCCAGGGCGGCTCCGGCTGCCGCAATGAGTCCGCCGTGTTTCAAAGGGGCGTAACGTGGGAGGGGCGGCCCTGCGGTGCGTCGACGGCGGAGATCAAGAGGATGGCGGAGTTGCCGGAGACCGCGGCGTGGATGCTGCGCCTGCGCCGGGAGCTCCACGAGTACCCCGAGCTCTCCCACGAGGAGTTCAGGACGAGTGCCGTCATCCGCCGCGAGCTCGAACGGCTCGGCGTTGCCTACCGGTCTCCCGTCGCCGGCACCGGCGTCGTCGCCACCGTCGGCACTGGGCTGCCGCCCTTCGTCGCCCTCAGAGCCGACATGGACGCGCTGCCGATCCAGGTAACTAATTAAATCTATCAATTATATATATCAACGATATTTCTAGTCATAGAAATTAAATAAGACTCGAATTGCAGAGAATGTTCTTATTCATTTGTTTAGTAACAAACATGTACATCGGCCTGAATGAAACCCCAGCCGCCACTCATTTTAAATAGGTCGGATGACATTAGGTCAATTATAACTAAACGTTGCCAATTCAGATGGGATCCATTTGTCTGATCTGCGCTGTTAAATATCTTATTTATTTATTTATTGCTAAGTTGTCTCGCCTAACTTTGAGTGGGTTTGGATTGGGGATTTTTCATACCGACTAATCCTGTCCGCCAACGTGGAGATGAATATTAATGGGGAGTTGGATGTCCACGTGTCGAAGGAGAAAAACTAAGATGGGACTCCTAGAAGATTCCTTGAACCCTGCACGTCAACCAGCAGCTCAAAAAGGAGTGCTAGCGACCAAACTGAGGAACAGAGAGAGCGTCCTGGTTTCTGGTCCTTCGACGCTCAAGTTAACACAACCATCGTGGATAATGTTGAAGAAGAACAAAAAGTAGAATAATGATTCTCAAATACCTCCAGTGGTTGTGAATGATCATATTTATACTTGAGCATTACCTGGTGCGCGGATCGAGTAGTTTCCATAAACGGAGTAGATATTTATGACATATCGTCGTCTTTCTTTAATTAGGCATACAATTCGTATGTATCAGATTTTGGAAGTTTCCTCCGTATAAGAAAGTGCAACGCATATTTTCTGACAGTTGATATTCTGATTTGACTGTTGCACTAAACGACAAGGAAGGTTGGTGAGACATTTGCCGAGCAGCGCCCTTCCTATGGTCAGGGTTGATAGTCGGGTGGTCCCCGTACGAACCGAGTTTGACTGAGAGGAGAACTAACTAAACGGTCGTTCGGCGACTCACTCAGTTGGTGTCTTGGCTCGTTCGGCTTGATGACACATTTCACCTTTATCCTTGTTATTGGAACTAGAGGACCGACCGAACGGTCTGCTCGGTCGGTCTGCAGCGTAATAACTTGTTCCTAAAAGGTCAGCTGAATGAACCGTCCGCTCTGCTAATTGTCCGACGTCCTGCCTGATCCTGGATTGGTCTTGGTTCGGTTAGGCGTTCGGCCTCTCCTTATTTTGCTACTTGTATGTCATGTGAGCAGCTCACTCAACCGTTGACTTGATCTTCATAACACTTCATGATCCACCGCATCACCGACCATCTAACCGCTTTTATTGTATATATTCTTACTTTGTATTTTTGTAAGAAATACCATTATGTATTAAGGCTCCCCTCGTTTGTTTACTATAAAGATAGAGAACAAAAATTATTGATCAGAACTTGTTCTTCTGTTTCAGGAACTAGTTGAATGGGAGCACAAGAGCAAGGTAGACGGCAAGATGCATGCTTGTGGCCATGATGCCCATGTTAGCATGCTCCTCGGAGCAGCAAAAATACTTCAGGAACTCAGACACACACTACGAGTAAATTTTTGAATCACTCACCTTTGATATAGTAGAGAAGCGAGTCCAATAATGTGAGACTGATTGTTTTGTTGCATTGGTGGACCAGGGAACTGTGGTTTTGATATTTCAACCGGCGGAGGAGAAGGGAGTTGGTGCCTCAGAGATGATCCTCGATGGAGCCCTACAGAACGTGGAGGCCATTTTTGCCATGCATGTAGCCTACTTCCTTCCTTCCGGTGTTGTGGCCTCCAGGGCAGGCGAGTTCCTGGCCGGCTGTGGCAATTTTAGGGCCGTCATAAGCCATGCCGGACCTCGACAAGCAACGATCAACACCATCTTGGCTGCTTCATCAGCAGTGATCAGTTTACAGAATCTTGTTTCAAGAGAAGCCAATCCTTTCGATCCTCAGGTATTTTAGTTCATTTCCCTAACTGAATTTTGATCTGAATCCGATTCAAGAGGCTCAGGTTTTTCGATCAATATTGCAGGTGGTGTCAGTTACTAAAGTAGATGGAGGCAATTCCCATACCGACACCCCGAATTCCGTCTCGATATCGGGCACCTTCAGGGTCTTCAGCAAAGCTGCCTTCCATGAAATCACTAACAGAATACAAGAGGTGATCCAGGCACAGGCAATGGTGTACCGGTGCATCGCGACCATTGAGTTCTTAGAATCAGAGCAATTGCTGCAGATCCCTCCGACTGTGAATGACCCGAGGATCCATGAATATGTCCAGCAGGTGGCTAAGGAAGTCGTCGGCAATGAGAACACAGAGATTGCTCAGCGAGTTATGGGCAGTGAGGATTTTGCTTATTATTTGGAGAAGGTGCCAGGGACATTGCTCCTTCTTGGGACTAAAAATGAGGGGATAGGGTCAGTTCATCCTCCACACAACCCTTACTTCACCATGGATGAAGATGTGATGCCAATTGGAGCAGCAATGCATGCCGCCTTTGCGAATCACTACCTCTTCCAATCTGCCAATGCCATGTTCTAGTTCTACCGATAAATTTGTCGATCCAACCTGAGTATCATCGGCTAAGTTCTACCTCTACCTAACCAAAGCAACTGTACAGAAGGCATTGAGTCATTGTGAAGTTTGATGGAGGAATCATTTTTCAATTACAGCTCCATAGCTTAATTCATTTGTTATTCACTCAATGGCTTTAATTTGTTGCAGTTCATCCATTGTTCTCTTCTTCTTCTTCTTCTTCTTCTTCTCATTGCTAAGGGACCGAGAAAATTGAAATCCAATGCTTGTTTTTTTCTCCAACACCCTGATTCTCATTAGTCAACAACTTACAAAAGAAAGCTTCAAGCACGATTTCAAAAGGAAGCTATGGATTATACGGAAAGAGACTTTAGGTGATAATTCATCGTCATCGTCACTTGAACCCCTAGAGCAAGATAACTTTTGTAGCAATTCATAAGCATTAAAGAAATCTTGCTTGCGTTGTTAGTCATCTCAAAGTGCATGGGCTAACTACTATCCGTACCCTCGGAGCGGTGCGATGGTTAAGGCATGGGAGGTTGCCACATGAGCTAACTACTATCCAATAATTCATTGTTGGATGAACACATGCGAGTTGTATGTGTGATTAGATGCATAGGAGGGGTTGTCCCACGCGAGGCATCCTTCATTAGAGTGTGAGTCTCTAGCTCGAATGAAATCCAATGTTTGTTTTTACACCGACACCCTGATTCTTATTAGCCAACAATTTTGAAGATTATAAAGGAGGCAATAGGCCATACGGAAAGAGACTTTAGGTGATAATTCATCGTCATCGTCACTTGAACCCCTGGAGCAAGATAACTTTGTAGCAATTTATAAGCACTGAAGAAATCTTGCTCGCATTGTTAGTCATCTCAAAGTGCATGGGCTAACTACTATCCGATAACTCATTGGTGGATGAAACATGCTGTGTGTGACTAGATGCATAGGAGGGGTTGCCCCATGTGAGGCATCCCTGTGTGAGTCTCTAACTCGAATGAAATCCAATGCTTGTTTTTACACCGACGACCCGATTCTCATTAGTCAACAACTTATGAAAGTAGGTTTCGAACACGATTTCGAAGCCATACGGAAATAGACTTTAGGCAATAACTCGTCATCATCACCACTTGAACCCCTTGAGCATAAGCATTGAAGAAATCTTGCTCGCGTTGTTAGTCATCTGAAAGTGCATGGGCTAACTAGATGAAACATGCTAGTTGTGTGAGTCTCTCTAGCTTGGTTTACGCCTACATAGCTGTGTTGCAGAGGCTTAATCCACATGCAAGATCATGTTTTCCAACTACTGTTTACTGAGCGTTACGACTCTCGTAATGGTGTGGCTTAGTGAGTTAGAATTCACAATTGCGAGATGCAATGATCACAACTTCACTAGCTTCGAAGAGAACTACGCCATTACATGGGGCAGAAGGCATGTCTCCTTCCAGGATCAAGGAAGACAGATTCAACTTTCTATGGATAAATCCTCTGGTATTTCTATACTATATACATAAGCGATAAAGTTTGTTCCATGACTGATATTTTTCTCAACAGGTTCTGGATTCGGTTCCAAGTTGAACTACAGCTCGGGGTTCTTCGATCTGATGATGAAGCTGCCAAACAAAGATTCTGCTGGAATTGTCACTGCATTTTATGTGAGAAACTCTTGTTCATATCCATTTATTCTTCCTTTCTGAGCTTCTGAAAATTTTTGCCCAGTTATCGTCTCACACGATTGACCATACCGAGCTGGACTTCGAGTTCTTGGGCAACAGAGAAGGGAAGCCTATCACTCTCCAAACCAATGTCTTCATTAACAGCCATGGAGACAGGGAGCAAAGGCTCTTCTTGTGGTTTGACCCCACTGCCAATTTCCATCACTACCAGATACTTTGGAACTCCTACCAAACTGTGTAAGCATCCTCGATTCAAATGGAAAACAGAGCGATCCTACCGATTGTTAAATTCCCCTTTTTCAGGTTTTATGTCGATGATGTCCCTGTTCGGGTTTTTCAAAACATGTCTTTTGCGGGAATCGAGTATCTGACTCGGCCAATGAGAATAGAGGCTAGCATTTGGAATGGTGAGGATTGGGCAACGGGTGGAGGCAAAGAGAAAATTAACTGGGACTATGCTCCATTTCTGGCTCAGTTCCAAGGATTCAATGTGGAGGGTTGCGATTCGGATGGCGGTTTGGATTGCTCGTCCGGCGAGCTGTGGTGGAATGTGGAGAGGTACAGAGAGCTGAGTCCTGATGAGAAGGAAGCTTATGCGATGGTGAAGAGGAGTTACTTGTACTACGATTACTGCAAAGACGATACCAGGTTTCCTCGACACCTACCTCCTGAATGCAAACTAATGCAGTAAAGAGAAGCAAATTATCGCACAAGATAGCCGTGCATTAACTTTTAAGAAGAGACAATAAGAAACACAACTATAGAATTGTTGGTGCCATTGTCTTTACTTTTGTTTGTCGTCATAGTTGTTGTTGTTTGGTCGAAAGGAGAGTCTACATGAGTCATTGTAATCGAGAAATGATTCCCCTTCTCGGATGCTCCAAACCTCTTCCTAGCCCTTGGAGCTCAGAATCGAACATTGTGCTTCCTTTTCTGATCATCCAGCAATGGCTTCATATTCATGTGCCCATTCAGCAAAATAGAATCAAAATAAAGGGAATGCAAAAGCCATTAATTTTTTTTTTTTCAGAAACTAGAATGGCAAAAGAGATTTCCAACCCAACTACAAATAGATGTTAGGATCTGCTAAAGTAATAACCAAAGAAGTTTAATAGACATAGTTGAAGCAACCAGATTAGAGTTAAGGTTGCAACAGTGACAGATCCACCACAAGCAGTAAAAGTAAGTTTTGATCTTTCAATCTAAAAAAAATTTGTTACACTACTTTTACACTCACTAAAAGTACAGTACCTACAAAAACAAATAGTAGTTTCCGAAAATTTGTTTCATAGATTACTTAGTACAACTGAGCTATAGTGTCAAGTTACCATGAAGAGGTATGGTATCAGTAACGACATCTCTATACCAAAGAACATGGAGGAGAACATTTTAAATATCTGCATAAGGTCAAAATCTTCAAAGTATTTATAGTGCATATACCACTGCAAGAGCAAAAGAAGCTCAAGATGTGCTTAGTGAAATAAATAAGAAAGTAGATAAATTATTGCAATGTTCAAGCACCAAGCAATGGGTTTCAAAGTTGATCCATGTTACATAGTTAAGAATCAGGAACAATCATGCACTAAAGACTTGAAATTAAACTTTATCCATGTATTGCACGTTTAACTGGAAATCTTAGAAGGCAACGCAGGAACTAAAACACAAAATGTAATGCAGGACTCAACAAGGTAAGAGGACGGCATGCCCCTGATAGATCCAATAGGTAAAGGGGTATTAGCACATGATATGGCAAATGTATTTTAGAAAATGTAGAGTTTATAGAACCTATTAACTTCTACAAGAAACATTCTATATAAGTCTTGATTTATTTTCTTTCCATCAGAAAAAACAGCAAACTTGCCTGAAATATCTTAAAATGCTAAGAAAAGCCTGATGACATGAAAAATGTCAACGAGTGAATAGCATCTCAACAATAACAAGAACTATAGAAAGGGATGAAATCACCTCCAAAAGATCCAATGTCATGCTTGACGCAAACACTAGAGTGTGAGCTTTTGTATGTATGTATAACCTAGTGAATAAGTAATACAAGAAATTCCATATACGATTGTGCCTGCATGATAGGAGCATAATTTGTATTTTAACCATCCAACCATTTCGAAAACATAAATAAATAAAGAAAATGGATTGGTAGTTCACCAGAGTCGAGCTACAGATGAAACTGTTTCTTCAATCATCTCCTTACTTCCACAAGACTTGCTTAGCAGACCTCTCAGCAGTGCTTTCTGCACCCCAACTCTCTCCAGGCTCTTTTCTCTTTGAACCTACAGTAGGAACACCATACATTCTGACCTGATCCTCCATGAATGCCTGAGAAGTAGCGACTAAAAATTGTCCTTGTGCAGAAAGTAGTTTCTCATCTTTTCCTTCTGTATCTGCACTCCCTGGACCAGTATTCAAATCAAAGACTTGTGTACTCATAGCACTAGTGCAACGTTCTTGAAAGCTTGTCATGTAGGGACTTGGATAATTTGATGAAACAGCACTAGCAGGAGCAACAAATAATGATGAATAAGCAGGGAAGCAAGAACCACCTCCATAAGAAGTATCAACATACGATGTTGAACCACCAGAGAAAGACACTGGAGCTAGTGTAAAAGTGGAAGAAGGTAATGATGAGTTTGCATAAGGAAATGATGTAGCTGGAGTATCCAGTGTGGCTGGCGATGGTGAAAAAGATGTACTGCGATAAATATCATTACACAAATTAACACCATTTAATGAACCTGGAATCACCAGGGATTCTGCAGTTGCAACTACCGGATTTGATTGATCTCCTCTATCAAGCAGAAGAGAGGGTACAACAACAACTGGATATGAGTTAGGAACACACCAAGGCAAAGTATAACCAGACTTGGAATTTGTTCTATGACTGGAAACATGAGACAAATATGGCACAGTCCTTGAATCTTGTTGGTTCCTAGTTACTGCTTCTGTACTAAGCTCATCAATGTCTGGTCTGTCATTCAAATCGAAGTTCCTGAGAAAATTTGCTTTGCCTGCAGGTAATCCTCCAGAAGCAGGTTGCATGGGCAACAGCGGCATCTCTAATCTACCGCTGGTGCTAGCCAAAAAGTGACCATTTTCTAGCATCACATCAACTCTATTTAAATCAAGATCAACTTCTGCAGCAGTTCTTGTACGTGAATAATAATCAGTAGTAGTCTTCATCATTTGAATAGAGCTCTGAGAAGGTGTGTCTTCAAGAACTTCCTCATCAGGTATGTTAAGGTCGATATCTAGCAGAGAGCGGCTCTTCTTTCCAACACCATTAGATGGGATGACATCAGGAACATTAGATATTTTCTTTGACTCTGCTTGCTGGAAAGCACTAGTAACTGCCGAGCCTTTCCATCCAAGTTCACCCTTGGTCTTCAACAAAATTTCATGAGGAATAAAAGGCCCTTTTGCTGGTGAAGCTACAGGCAAATCAGTGGATATGGGACTTGAAAAGGGAGATAGGCTAGGCAAGTGATTTGCTGATGAACATATCGTTGAGGAGATATCTTGTTGGTCTTGATTCCCTTCAACAGAAGGAATAACTTCATTCAAATCAAGTTCAAATTTAGTGGCAACAACATGCTCAGTAACACTTGATGAAGAGCAGTTCACAGATGATGCAATACCCCCCTCCCCAGCTTCTGCAACAAATCCAGATGTTCTAGACGAATTCTCAGTTTCCTTGATTTTAATAGTAGATGTCACTTCATGACTTGCTGTTCCAACTAGACCATCCTCATTAACCTCCTTTAAATCTCTAACAATCTCATCAATGTCCAAAGAAATAGCCGCTGATACTACTGGTTCATCAGTTCTATGAGGGGGAATACTTTTGTCCTCTTTTGCTTCGTGGGATAACTCTATGGAGTTGATTCTTGTGTGATTAGAACACAAAATCTCGGACTCATTAATAGCCATAGGAGAAGGAATATTACCATCAGGAAATGAAACAATGGAATCAGTATTTTCAGCTACAGAATCTGGGAATGGAGCTTTCTGTAGGCTTTCTGTTGAGATAGAAGCACTTAATACTTTCTCCACTACTTGGCTTGACATATCCTCCTGAACAAGAGGTACTTCTAATTTCCTACCAGACTTGGTGGCATCTATATCACATTTACCATCTACTTTACCATCAGAAGTGCACCCATTGTTATCTACAGTCTTCTTATAATCATTGTGAAGTGATGTATTTTCATCCTTCAATGGACTCGTAAAATTAGGCTCAGTATATGTACAAGTGTCAGAAACTTGCACATCAGTAGTTTGTTCATATTCAATTGAAGCAGTTCCAACCCTATTGCCCTGCTCAACTTCTGCTGGTATATATGCAGCATTGTTGATTCTCCCAACAGCAGGTTTTTCCTCTACATACATAGAATTATAATTATCAAGTGAACTCATACAGGTAATAGTATTTTGTGTTGCTTGATGGCCATTTAGTTTATTATTCTGCAGTTGAGAATCAATAGCACTGCTACTTGTCAACTTGGCATCTTCAGTTTGTGATAGATCTTTACCAAATGTATTACCAACTTTCTCCCCTTGCTTCTCAGAATTAGCATTGACACGTTCATCATATTGGAGATTCCTCTGAACCATATCATCATGGCAAGATAACCTAAATTCATCATTTCTGGTGCGCCGTTCCTCCATATCAGGTGGAGTTCCATTTGAATGAATTTGTGTCATTATACTAAACTGGGAAATTTCCCCAGTAGCAACAGTAGCTAGTAGATTCATCCCTGTATCATCTCCTACTACCAAAGGAGTGATAGCTTCAGAATATTTGGCACAGCTTTCTACCAAGGCATGCATAGAACTATAAGAATTTATTGTCCTTGGTTCAGTTGCGCAAGTTCCATTTTCATTCCCATATGTCAAATAGGCAGTTGTAGCAGGATCTGCAACATTTACAGTTACTTCAACATTTCTTCTATGTTCTTCATCAGAACCCATTGGTGAGCTAACTTCTCCATTTCCAACTAATCCTTCTTCAACCCCATTGCCTTGACATGACACTGCATTTTCATATGTAGTGATATGATAAAAAGGAACATCACTCTTCTGCTTCAATCTACCATCATTCAAATCTTGTTTGTCTGACATACCAGAAGGCAACTGATTGCTGCCCATTACCAATGGATCATCAACTGAGACTCCACTGCCACTCTTTCCCAGGCTTTGGCCAGGGTTAGGAAGCCTAACAGTCAACCTACTGATATTTCCATGACCAATGGGGACATTGAGTGGCTTTTGGCATGTCTGTCCAGTTTCTAATCCATTTTCTGCTGTCACAACCTTGTTGACCAGCTCAGACCTACCAGAATGAGCTTCCTTCTGATCTCCAGATATGTCAGCTACAGGAAGCCCATTGCTTGACCTTTGATTGTGATTAGTATTGCTACCAAGCTTGCTAGTATTCGTAGCTTCAGTGGCTGAACTCCTTGTTTCTTCCTTTTGTAAAGACATCAATTTTGATTGATCACTAAAACAAGATTGGTTATTGCTATGAGACTGATTGGAAACACTGCTCTTTTCCTCTTTAACTGCTACAGGTGGAAATACTGAACCCTCACTGCTTGCAACTGTTTTACATTGTCGATCCTTTGAGCTTACAATAACAGGTGGAGGTACAATTGACTTAGTAGAATCTAAGGTTCCAGACTTACTAGTAAGCTTACTCACTGACGATCGGGTATTCATCAATTTAGCAGTTCCATCAGTTGATTCAGTGTGCTTATGTTGTGTTTGATTGACATCAGAATGACCTGGCTTGCCTGACAATGAAACTGGTTGGCCAAATCCAACAGATCTTCCATCATTTACTTTTGACATCTCGGCATCAACCCGTTTCTTCCAAGTGTCAACAAGACCCCTAGCTTTCTTCTGGATTTCCAAGTTTTTATAACTGCGCAAATTGTTCACGGACTTGCCAATGTTACAACTCTGCAGAGTATTCAAGTTTATAGGCATCTTTTCGAGTGCACGAAGAAGAGACAAGAGAAAATCCTCAACTAAATTTTCACTTTCATGAGGACTAATACCATTATCATTCTTTCCTTTGTGAACGTCCCGGAGCCAATCATCTAGCACAGGCACTCCCTTGAGTTGCACAAACTTATAAAGGAAATCAGATTTCTCTGTCGCTGCAATGACATCAGTAAGCATTATCCGAGCAGCCAAATCTATTTTTTTCTCTTTTTTATCTAGTTGCATTAAACTAACCAAATTCTCAACTCCTTCCGTGGATACAAGCGCTCCTTTATCTGACATTTTATTAATTTCTGCCTTAATATTCTCAGGCTTTATGTTGAAAACACTTCCTCCATCACTGAGTTTGGAAGAATGCTGTCGCTTGATTGGTTCAATTCCCTGGTTGAACTTCATAGGTTCTATGCCTTTGTCACCTTTGATTGGCTCCATGCCTTGATCATTCCTCAATCTCTTCTTTCCCTTAGACTGAGGAGTGGGGGTGCCACTGCTTTGCAGATTATCTGAACCAGATTTTAACTGTTGGTTGATTGTTGTATTGTTAAGAGACTTTGGTGAATGCCCATCTGATTGAACTGCTGTATGCATTTCTAGACGAGTCTTGTTCAAAAGTTGATCAACTTCTTCCTGGCGTTCCTGAGGAAAAACAGTTGAAGATCAATAATTTCATAAAGAATAACAGAACAAGAAAGTGGTGTCTTATGTACTGTAGAACAAAGGCCGACTAGTAAAAAAACTCACATTGGTATAATCCTGATCAGTCAACCACCACAAACGTTTGTTAGCAATGTCATATACTCTCCTACACACAAATGCTGGTATTCCCAGTGGAAGGTCAACACTCTTAGGTAAAAATGCAACTTTACACAGATGAAGCAACGAGGCAGCAGGAATCACATCCTTGTGGAAAGAGTAAAATACTTCGTTTGGGGCAGCATCAAGTAAAATGCCTTTTGCAAGCTTAAGATCAGTAGGTCGATAAAGCCAGTTGACACACAACTTTGGAGAATCTTCTGTGCATTTCATTAAACGTCGAATTATTCCAATGAAAGGTGGAGCATTCCGAGCCTGAAAAAGAGCACATTCACCAACATGTATTTTTCGTCCATCCTGTAGTAAAAATCAAAAAGGCTGATATAAGAAAACCGAAACCACTATCGAAAACCAAATATCATATAAAAGGTTCAGATGCACATTGAATCAAGGTTGTGAATCTACCAAAACAATATCTTCTACAAACAACAAGCACCATGGTAACATTTCTTAAATGTATCAAGTGAATTCATCAATGATTAATGTAAAACGACAAGGGCTTAGTTAATCTTTGATGTAACCCGAGTGTTCATTTTTATATTGCATCCTCATACATATCCTTAATTATTTCAATATAAGATACACTAATATTTCTTTTTTAGAATTCTCCACATAATTTCCCTCGGGACTTGGCATAAGCTTTATCTAAATTGATGAATACCATGTGTAAGACTGCTTTTCCTTATACTTTTTAATTAATTGTATATAACTTCTATTGTTGATTTTACATGCATCAATCTAATTGATTTTCGGCCACTATGATCTTCTTATTCGTTTTTCTATCACTCTTTTCCAAGGTTTCATGATATGACTCATTAGTTTAATGTCTGTATGATTCACACAATTTAATACGTCTTCAGATTAGGTAATTACTCTCCACTGATCAAGCTTTTTTTTCATTTTCAATATCAAGTTGAATATCTTCGTAAGTCATTCAATATTCAATATCCTACTTTCCTAGGCAATTCTATACCTCTATTTGATATGACCACTTTTCTATTTTGGATCTCATTTAAAGCTTATTCTACTTCTAAAATTTGAATTCTACTATAAAAACTAAATTTTTATACTACTATAACCTATTTAAATTACTTAAATTAAATTGGTCCCTTAAACTTTCATTAAAAAGTTGATAAAAATACTTTCATCGCTCTTTTATTTCCTCATCATTCATTAGGAGTCTATTGCATTCATCTTTAATGTCTTATTTGGATAAAATGTCATATCTGCCTCTTTTACTTTAGGTATTCTATGGATGTTCCAGTTTTGTACAATAAAAGAAAATAATAGATATGTTAGAACCCCAAGTGTTAGGTTAACTTAGGACTTGTTGTGTTTCTTATATGTGTGTCTACGTGTACACGAATTTAGGAGAACACAAGCATCCGATGGCTCATGATCCAATGGAGTATAGTGAAAGGTGGTATGGGACACTTGAGGGACCGTAAAGGATGACGAGTAACGAAAACAACGGACCTTGGCAAAAGACGCAAGCAAGCGTGAAGGATGGCATAAGAAAAAAACTGACGAGCTCGATGCATCTGAAAGATGAGGGGTTGCAAAAGAGTACTCCGGTAGAGGTCGACTGAACTTTAGGATCGAGTGATCGGTAGTTACGTGGAAGTTGATCAGATAGCTTGGATCCGATATAAGCAGGATCAGGAGACCGAAGATCAGGATCAGGTGACCGGAGTGGCAACAAATCCAAAGAAGATCAACCGGTAAGTTATTAGGTCGACCGAAAGGGTGTCACTTCAACAAATGGATGAGCGGTGACCGTCGAGCGGATGAACTCTATCTATCACGTCATCAATATCCGATTGATCAAACGTGACATGACACATTAGCAACTCGGGCAGAGTCTATTAAAAAAGTCAAGGAGCTCTATTCAAAGACAACACACTCGAATACATTCTATTCTTATGTTCTCTTACTATTTATTCATGTGCTTAATTGTTGTAAGAGGTTTCTCCTCCTCAGACACTTTATCGAAGAGAAGAAGGATAACGAACAGGCACTTCCTGTGCATAAGGACTTGGACATAGCACTCTGGGGGTTGTGAAACAACTAAAATATTCATGTCCCTACTCTTTATGTTTTGTTTATTTCTATTTAATCTATGTGCGTGTCCTTGCTAGGCAATTAGCAAGAGAAAAGCGCATTTAAATTTCAGATACACTATTCACCATTCCTCTCTAGCAATCCAAACTACTTCCATCACACCAATAAGATAAACAAAAAAAAAGGCTATTAAAGAGCAAACAGATAAGGCACCACCAAATAAACTTGTAGCAAGGTGAGATAGAATTGGAAACATCCTCTCTAATACCTGTGAAGAACAATAAAAGATATGGTCAGGTTTTGTACTGACGATTCTGTGTACAATTAAGCAAGGTTTTAATTTTTTAAATCTCAATTTTTGGTGTTGGTCATAGTCCTAGTTCGGAACAATAATGTAAATAGTCAACCAATACCAATAGATGATATGGGGTGTGGGACCAATTTGATCATGTCAGCCTACATTTTTGTATGAATTACAATACCTACATTTCTATAACATAATCAATTGACTCTTCAATTTATCATATTTTCAACTTTGAAAAAAAAAAAAAACTAATTGTATTTTGCATCTATATTTTATTTCAGTAAGGATACAACATTGAACTCATA
>JBAMIB010000083.1:908763-927572 GCA_037177415.1 Kaempferia rotunda | reverse complement strand
TTATTATATTATTATTAGTATTCAATGTTTGCCTATTTTTTTGCAAATTAAATGATTTTTATTTGCTTCGTTTAGATCGTGATCGAGATGCGAAGAAGAAGGTCCGAGATGCGAAGAAGAAGCTACCGCCTCTAGAAGCTGCTGTGTATGACAAAACAGACGAATATCTGATGAGCACTAATGTAATTTTTTTTTCCTATTCATTTATTATTATTGAAAGGCACATTTTAAATAAAAAGAAAAACAAGCATTTTGAAAATAATCGTTTATTTGAAATATTGATGATATTTGGAAAATCTAAAATTATAGAGACAAATGAGAAGAATAGTTTGTTTCCAACATACGTTTTTTGGAAGAGATGAGAGGACTAGCAACCATGAGGATGTTTGCAAAATTAGATTTGAGAAAAAAAATGTTTGTAAGCATACAATTACACACAAACCAAAAGAAAAATAAATAAATTTAATAAAACTTGACTTGAATTCAATAAATTACAAGGGCTTATTTAGCCTTTAGTGAACGGCGAGCCTAAACAAGTGGCAGAGATGTTCTCGAAACAATATCTACAATAGTTAATAAGGCCGTTCCTGAACAAGGGGCAGAGATGTTCTAGAAACAATATCTACAAGAGTTAATAACACATCTTCTTGCTTACAATTGCATGTGTAGAAGAAAACCTAAAACTAAAAAAATTTGCCTTTGCCCATAAGAAATCAAATTTCCTTTTTTACTTGTCTACTATATATGTTTGTAACATGCCAAATGGCAGAAACAATCAACCAGTCACATTGCCAATTACTTGAGCAAACCATAAAGCCACCTCAAAGAACTAAAACAATAATGAAAAACATCAAAACCTAATTACCTGCCCAATTGCTAGCAACAATTGGAAAGCCTTTATTATGCCAAAAGTACTAAAAACAACACAAAATAAAACAACATAAACTCCAAATGGCACTTAACTCAAATGCAGCAATGAACTTGAGATTGAAGTCTAGGAAACATTTTTGTTTTCGTTACACACTCTTCAGAAGCTCCAAGGCCTCAGTTTCATTTGGCAGGGCAGGAATGGCTCCCTTCTTGGTAGTGGTGATGGCTCAACCGAAACAACTTATAACTTACCCAATCACATCGGAACCTCATAGGAAGCTTATGCAGCCAGGAATAGAATTAGTACTCAACAGGAAGGCAGGAGACTGAACTTAAGCGAATATCTTTAATGTATTGCTTTCCATAGGCATAGTGCATATTCAACATAGTAAGAGTCTCTTATTGTTCGTGGGCTTGATGCACCTAATATAGTAGTGAATAGCAACAATAAAGAAAGTAACAGCAGCATTGAATTCCAAGAAAAAAGTAAAAGAAAAACTCATTTAATTCAAAAGCAGATGCCCAATAATAGTAAGAAAATGGTTCTCATTTGGTTAGTCTGAGGTCGGGAGGGAAAAGAATCAATCAACTGCAGGAGGTTTAGGGTCAGGAGGCAAATCACTTATATCCTATTGTTCTAATAAGAGTGAATGGGACAAAAGTAATTGCTAAAAGTCATTTGTGAATTATACTTGTTGACACGATTTTCTAAAAGCGTATAGGTGGAGACAATATATAACTCTAATAAAGGTAATTTATAGTGATTATAAAAATTCAAATCTTACTAGTTACATAACAATGCATAGAATTGACTACGGGGTTAAGATTCATATATCCGACCCCAACTTGATGAGAATAACACAGCTTGTTCATGATTACACTGATGATGATATTTGCCAGGATTTATTGATATTCAACATAATCACCTTATTACACTATCAATTAATGATCAACTTGACGTAATAATAAGATTATGATGACTGAAATTCAAACACACTAAAAAAAATATTGGCTCAAACCAGTGCAATATAATAAAATCTATTCTGCTTTCTTCAATTATAATTAATTTAAATTATTGAAAAAATAAAACTAAAATTCTGTGTTTTCTATGTTTAATATGATTTTACAGATGCCTGCCTCTGCATCACAGCTTAATTTTGCCATAGAGAGACTTGTTGTTCCATCTCCCATACCGAAACTCACACTAGTATTGGATTTGGATTTGACCCTCCTCGAATCAGTCAGCGTAAGTAAACTTAACACAAATGGTTCTTTCTTTATTGATCAATGACTTGATATTTACATATTTTCTATTGTTTTCAACAGTTTGATCGTGTCTCTACCATCCATGAGCAACTTCTGCAAAAGAAGTTGATGGAGCAAAATAAAACGAGCTGTGATCTATTTCACCTTCCAAGTTTTCGATTCTGGACTAAACTCAGACCAGGATTAAGTGATTTCCTCCATAAGGTATCTTATCTACTAGCTTTTTATATATCTGGTGCTAGCTTTTTATTTATCTGATGTTTATTGTTTGTTATACATCTGCATTTCTGCTTCTAAATCCTATTCTCAACCAATATACTGCTCTACATATTTCAGTTAGTGAATATGCATATTTCTGTGGCTGCTTACATGCATTAGTTTGTTTATTTCTATATACATTTTGTACTGATCATTTCTTTATATGTTTGTTCATTTGTTAATTGTTGCAGGCCAACGAGTTATTTAATCTACACATCATCACCTTGGGGCGCAAGGATTATGCATATGCCATGGCGAAACTCCTCGATCCCACCGGAACTTTCTTTTCCGGGAGAATCACTTCAAGGGAGGAGGCACACTTGGGTCGGGATGGTTACGTGAAAAATCTAAACTATGTCTCAACTACTGTGTCCAGCATCTTGATTCTCGACGACACTCCTAGAGTTTGGCCTGACCACCAGACTAACCTTATCACGATCAAGAGGTATGCATGTACTTATAAGTTAGTCATACTCTATTTTGTCTTTAATTTCTAATTAATTAATTTGTTTAATTTGTCCAGGTATGCGTATTTCCCTCACACCTGGCAGATGCCAGTTGGATTATCACCCCTCGAGACGGGCATAGATAGCGATAACACCCTCACA
Organism: Kaempferia rotunda; assembly: GCA_037177415.1. Taxonomy (NCBI): domain Eukaryota; kingdom Viridiplantae; phylum Streptophyta; class Magnoliopsida; order Zingiberales; family Zingiberaceae; genus Kaempferia; species Kaempferia rotunda. The sequence goes on along the minus strand of JBAMIB010000083.1, from coordinate 924,570 downwards.
TTGATCTTATCGGTAAGGAATTAGGATTTCTTTAAGTTTCCAAATTAATAAATTTTTAATATTTCAAGTCGTTCATTCATTACTTGTGTCGTACGTGCAGATGTTAGAGAAAGTCCATCGTGATTATTCTTTGACATATCAGTTGGCGAGGGTTGTCGATATCAGGAGCATCCTTGCTGCTCACCTCATGCCATAGTGAGTTGCATTATACTACTAGTAGTATTACTTATATATATTATTTTTTTGAGTCTTTTTCAGACTTTTTTTTTTTTGCTTCTAATTTTAGAGTGTCATTACCCCTACAATTTAAGGAGCCCTCCTTCCTTTCCATGAACTCAACTCACCAAAACTTCACTTGGGTGTCAAATTCCTAATAACTCTATCTCTTCCTCATCTGTCAAATTCCTAAGCCTCTTCTGCATGCTGTAAAATCTCAGACTTTTTAGCACTGCATCAGTTGACATCCTAGACATAACTATATTGGTAGAAATATCTGCATCGTTTGTCAGATTAGGAGCATAGGAAGGCCTAACTTAGCAAGTCAGGTCTTGGCTCAACAGACTCAAGGCTGAGACACCAAACTTGGAAAAGGAATTGAGCAATACCACAACGGCTTTGATTGATTTTCACCCTTGAATCTTAGCTATCCTTATCACTCTACCACATCGCAATGCTCTAGCATCTCCCATTAGGTTGATCCCTCCTTATAGTTGGCCCTTTAGGTTGATCCCTCCACGTCGTTATCACTCGTACCTTGTTCTTCCTTCCTTGTTGAACTTGAGCTCAACTCCTAGCTTAACCCAGAACAAGACTATATAAGACAAGCATCAATGCCCGGCCCACAAAAGACCCTGCCTTTGGCTCAGGACGGATGCAGATTTCAAGTATGTTTCAACAAATATTGACGAAAGCATTGATACTTGGCTTAAAGTCCTAAACAAGGCAAGGCACGAACACGAACATCAATATCTGGGTAAGGCTCAACAGATCTTGTTGGGTCAGGCTGGTGAAGGAGAAGAATCAGGCTCAAAGGCAGACGTGGATCACATCAACAATTCCAACCTAGAAAAGAGATGGATCTCCTGTAGGCTATACAAGAGATGCAAATCTTGTCTCAGAACTAGGCAAGACAGTTGGAACGAAGAAGAAAATAGAAGAGAAGTCAGTCCTCTTTCTCGTTCGAGAGTCTTGCTCACTATTCTAAGACAACACTTTCTGCCTGCAGCGATCATCCTTCTTTTCTAACCAACCGATGAGGGATCTAAACCGACCATCAGATAAGTCCTCAGAAGCAAAGTAGGACAAGGGGGGAAGACATTGAATTGATAGGGAACCGTAGCCAAGTGGCAAAGGCAGAAGTCTGTAAAAACTTCTATTCGTCGGTTCGAATCCGACCGGTTCCTACAGCTCCATTCAATTCATCCAGTTACATGACTACACTCTTCTTTCCATCCAAAATGTTTGAGTTTGAATTCAAGTATACTGAAAAAATAACTAGACTAAAAAATATGTGGCTAAGGGGAAATAACTATTATAGTAAGAGTAGCCCTGCCTCTAAGTAAATAGAATAGAAGTGGATTGTTCCTTGTCCGCTCCTTTAACAGTTGGAATAAGAGAACATCTAATGCTAAAGCACAAGCAAAAGAAAAAGAAAGAGTGAATGAAAAGTGTTAAGTACTCATAAGGATGGGAACAAACAAAAGAAGATATTTGTGGGCCCACCATATGGCATCGGTAAGGATAGGATATAGGTACGAGCATCACAACGAGATAGATCGTTCGTAGTTTCGTACCAAAGCCATTCATGATTGTTGCTGAGGGATGAATCATACTTAAATACGCTCGACTAGCGGATGAGTCCGAGTGAATAGTTATTTGTACTAAACCACCAACTACTGGTACAAAGGTTCTCTAAAGCTCTTAAGCAGGGTACAGAGGGTATTATAAGATAGGATCACTGTAAAGAGAGAAAAGAACTTATACATATAAAGACAATTGCTTGAGGAAAGTAGGTATAAGCGACAACAACGTGGAGAAGAAAGGCTCGGGACTAGATTCAATCAACAGTAGCAACAACAGTTCATGAGAGTTGTTCAGAGAAGAGCACTTATTATAAGTAGCAACAACAGTTCATGAGAGTTGTTCAGAGAAGCGCACTTCTTATAAGTACGATTTTTCTCATTAAACAATAAGTACGTGAGCACTAATCAAATATAGCCAAAAAGCAAAGGAGAACAGCACCCTACATTCCAGGAGCTTCGCCACCCTTCTTCCTTCTTGCACCATCTTTGAATGGCTTTCTTGGAGTGGGTTTCATATCTTCATGGGACTTTGACAAATGAAAGGAATGTGGCTGAGTGGTGAAAAAGAAAGGTCCGAGGTAACAACAGGTAGCGACGTGAGGTCCGGCACCGGCACCGGCACCAGTTACATGAATTTGAAAGTCTTGGGGAATGATAGCTGGCTTGAAGAAAGAAAGGGACATTAAGTGCTCTCCCATTACGGAGAGGACGGAGTACATTAATTATTGTATTCTTATCTCTGGACTCGGGTTTGTACGAGCATATTTCAAGATGGCTCTACCGAAGCAACTTATAACTTACCCAATCACATAGGAATCTCATATGAAGCTTATGCAGCTAGGAATAAAATTAGTACTCAACAGGAAAGGCAGGGGACTGAACTTAAGCTAATATCTTTTATGTATTGCTTTCCATAGGCATAGTGCATATTCAACATAGCAAGAGTCTCTTATTGTTCGTGGACTTGATGTACCTAATATAGTAGTGAATAGCAACAATAAAGAAAGTAACAGCAGCATTGAATTCCAAGAAAAAAGTAAAGAAAAACTCATTTAATTCAAAAGCAGATGCCCAATAATAGTAAGAAAATGGTTCTCATTTGGTTAGTCTGAGGTCGGGAGGGAAAAGAATCAATCAACTGCAGGAGGTTTAGGGTCAGGAGGCAAATCACTTATATCCTATTGTTCTAATAAGAGTGAATGGGACAAAAGTAATTGCTAAAAGTCATTTGTGAATTATACTTGTTGACACGATTTTCTAAAAGCGTATAGGTGGAGACAATATATAACTCTAATAAAGGTAATTTATAGTGATTATAAAAATTCAAATCTTACTAGTTACATAACAATGCATAGAATTGACTACGGGGTTAAGATTCATATATCCGACCCCAACTTGATGAGAATAACACAGCTTGTTCATGATTACACTGATGATGATATTTGCCAGGATTTATTGATATTCAACATAATCACCTTATTACACTATCAATTAATGATCAACTTGACGTAATAATAAAATTATGATGACTGAAATTCAAACACACTAAAAAAAATATTGGCTCAAACCAATGCAATATCTACCTCCAAAATCTGATATTGCTTCCTAGAAGAAAGTCATCTTCTCGATTCCAAAATTCAGTATGTTGACATTCTAAAGGAATGTAAGTTGAGCTGGAAAGAAGCAAAAATATAAATAAGGTTCAGAAAAAACAAGGAATTTATTAAACTAAAATTCGCAAGATTAGTAGCTTTATGAAGCTCATTCAGATATGATCATATTTTCTATTAATTCTGATGCAGAGACAAAGCTGTGACCAAAATATGGCGACTCTAGGTTCTAGGACAGCTCGTTTAGTTAATAAACTTTTCGATTAGTATTTTTACCTTCTTCACCATCTTGCAATTTCCTTCATCCTCAAATCAATGCAACGTGCCATTTAAGACATCTAGAATAAATTCGGATGATTTATTTACATCAAGTCAACAAAACCCTTCTGATCGTCATCATTGATAATAACATGGGTTCTGAAGCATGAACTATGGCAACCTTCCTCCATGCTTCAATTTCTATATGCAAACATAATAGCCAGATTGTGTTGATGAACTAATGAAGTTATAGATCACTAAATCTCTACTGCTAGCAATGTGGAAGGGTGTAGATGATTGTCCTAAGATGATGCCTAGCTGTGAGTTATTGATGCTATGCTAAATATTCCTTGCTTATTGAATAATAGGAGTATAGATGAAATTAAGTTTGTCGGCTATATAATTGGCATTCATCTTGTTGGCATAGCAGTTGTGATACCATGTCTATTAATCTAATAGTACAAGTTTGTGCTAAACTGAAATAAATTTGGCTTCAAAGGAGTTTTTACTAAAAGAGTATAAAATTATGGATAAGCAATAAATTTCTACATAAATATTCACCAAAAGCAACTAAATTAAGCTCAACAATTTTCAATGAAATGAAAATTTCCTGCTAATAGATAAGCTCACACAAACCTAGTGATCTTACAATATTATCTAACCATTAGCAATCACACAAACATCAATAAGAACTAATTCAAACAGGTTCAACTATCCAATTTTAACAACTAAAAAATGATGATTTTTTCTAAATAAAAGTAACTAAAAACCAAAAAATATCCAACCGTCGACTACAAGACACGATATTAACATCAACTTACCTTGCAGTGAGAAAAAAAATAGGAAACAATGAAAGCACGATAATAAATTCTGACGATTCGATTTAAAAACAGAGATAAGAAATCTAAAAACATGTAAACAGTGAAATAAGTCCGCCTCTCACCATTTCCCCTGTAATCGCCAAAGCAAAACTCGAACCACCAAAACCAGATTGAAATGAAATCATCGCAGCAGAAAAGAGGCAAACGGGATCAAAACGAGGTTGAAGGCGGAAATTAGAAGGCATCACATCAAAAATTGAGAAAAGGGAGGAGGGAGTCAGTTGATTACCTCGTCGTAGGCACCGAGGAAGAAGAGGAAGGCAATAAGAAACTCCGTCTCCTTCCGCCTCTCCCTCTCTCTCTCCTCCTATCGAGTCTCCTCCTCTCCCTTCCCTGCTCTCTTCTCACGCCCAAGGCGCCGACGAGGACAAAACCCTAGGGTCCAATCCGGACGCGGAAGAAGAGGAAGGCAACAAGAACCCTAAACTCCATCTACTTCCGCCTCTCCTCTCTCTCTCCTCTTATCGATCCTCCTCCTCTCCTTTCCTTGCTCTCTTCTCTCGTCCGCATCGCCTTTTGCCATCAGCTCTCTTCTCTCGTCTGCGAACCCAAATTTCGAGCATCTGTATGTTGCGAACCCTACAAAAACTGTATTATTATTATTATTATTATTATTATTATTATTATTATTATTATTATTATTATTATTAAATAATGATAATTATAGATTTTATTCTCGAGGAACCGTGACATGCGCCAATTTGGTGGGTTTAACCCAACCAACGATCCGAATCCGAAACATCAAAGGACCCCGAAACATCCGAGTCGAACCTGTTGATCCTTTTGAGGACTCGCGAGCTCGAACTCACCGCAGACGAGCTCACCAGCTTCGACGCCTTGAACTGGACGAATCCATCGATCGGTTCTCGCTCGATTTCATCCATTCTCACCGGCGGCCGCCCTATGGCGCAGAAGAAAGGGCAGCGCGGAGCCACCTCCGTCGCTGCCGATGACTCGGAGGTTGTCGCCCGCGTTCCCCTCCAGGCCGTCCTCCTCGCTGACAGCTTCAACCTCAGGTTCCGCCCCATCACCCTCGAGCGCCCGCGCCCCAAGGTACTTCCGGTCCAGGATCTATCGAAGCTTCCCCTGCTTAGGGTTTCCCTTGAATACTCACTCGTTTCTCGAATTGTCCATTTAGGTGCTGTTGCCTCTGGTGAACGTTCCCATGATCGAATACACTCTTGCTTGGCTCGATTCCGTCGGGGTCGAGGAGGTTTTTATCTTCTGCTGCTCCCACTCGCAGCAGGTGAAGGACTACTTGAAAGAGTCTGAATGGACGAAGCCTACATCTAGGTTTTCTGTCACTACGATTGAGTCGCATGACGCCATTAGTGCTGGAGATGCGCTCCGTGTGATATATGAAAAACCTGTGGTATGCTACTATTCTATTACTAGAATTTTTTGTAGTCTCCTCGTTGCAGAATTAATTTGAGATATTATTCTAGGAAATTTGCCAAGAAAGAATATAAGTATCGCCACGTTTACCTTATGTCATCTTACTGTTGGAGCCTTTTAAGGCATATGAAAAAACATAGATGCCAATCTGATTTCATTGGAGAATTTGTTGGTATCAACAATTTTCCATAATACTAAAAACATTTGTTATTTAACAATCATGAAATGCTTGAGATTTAATGTATTATTAAGTAGCTCAAATGGAAACACTTGTCAATTTGTTATGAATGATTGTAGAGTTGAATTGTACAGAAGTAATAGGAGGAGAATAGAAAGATTAAATGTCTGTTCAAGAACAAAAATGACATTTGAATTTTCTAATAACATTTCTCAAGTAGATGGATTGGTGGTAGGCTGTACGTTAGCAGATTAATCATGCTTTTATCAAAGCATGTCATGCTAGGAATGAGCATCATGACTTCTCTAGACATACCGCATTGCAGTTGCCTCTCAAGTCTCAATAGCATACAAAGAGTGACACTCATCAGACAGATCTAAGACAGTTTACCTTGTGCAAAGACCAAAAATCCAGTTGTGCTGAAGTGTGTCCTTGGTGGGTAATATTAACTTATAAAGCTTATTATAGAAAACAAATCATGAGATTAATTGTGTTGGAATTATGTAACTTGATTTCTTATCCCTAAGCTAATTGTTCTACCTACTGACACAAGGGTAATTTATGTATTTAGTGGATAAAAGATGATTGTGGACCCTGCAACATAAGACTATTAATTTGATTCATATGATGAATATCTTGATTTTTATGATGAACGTATAATATATATCCTTCTAAAGAACTTTCATATTGAAGTTGAAAATCTTGTATGTATTCTAGAATAAGTTTAGCCATTTATGTTGATTATTTTACATTTTTCTTGTCCCTTTAGATACGTGGGGATTTTGTACTCATTAGTGGTGATACAATTAGCAATATGAACTTAGCTCAGGTCCTCCGTGAACACAAGGAAAAAAAGAAAAAAGATCCGCTTGCTGTTATGACAATGATCATTAAACACTCCAAATCGTCATACTTGACACATCAAACTCGGTTTGGCACTGACGAAGTTCTAATGGCTATTGATCCTCAAACAAAAGAACTTATTTTTTATGAGGACAAGGTTAATCCTACTCAGGGGGTTATTTCTATTGATAAAACAGTGTTAGCTGACAATACTTCAGTCTATTTGCATAATGATAAGTAGGTATTTTTTTCCCAGCTTGTTTATATGCTTATTATATATCTTTTTCACTTGTGTTTCTTCCTATTTTACATCTACTAGTAATTAAGCGCAAATAGATGCACTGGTCTTACTGTTCAAAACATCCACAATCAATTAGAGGGCTTTTGTGCACAAATTAATCTCTGAAAGAGAGTTGCATAGGTATGTTTATGCTATTGCGGTTGGACATTATCTTTAGTAACCTGATTAAAGTTAGGGGCATATTGCCGCTCAGACAAAGTATCATGATTTTGGTGACATGTGGAAACTGTATTCACAAGTGACACATATATAAAGGTTGTAAGGCATATGGCATGATTATTTTGAAATTGTTTTAAAGGTAATTTTTTCCCAATTAACATGTCGTTATCATTTGTTGATATGAAAAAGCTTGATTCAATATATTAAAGCACAGAGGAGATTTGTTTAATATGGTAGTAAAAGATAAGAGAAACCATGCAAGGGATAGTGCAAATTGCAAAAATGATATAGGTATCAATTGTTGAAAAATGAACCTGTATAATAAAATTGTTTAATTTCCTTACACTTATATAAAGGAAAATATTTTGTTGGTAGCTTCCTTAAAGAGAACAATTACCTGAGCAATGCTTGTCTATACAGATGAATATATTTGATCCAAATAAATCTCATTCATATGCATGACAAGACTAATAAAATAGGATGTTCGGCAGGCTTGTGTTACATCTCGGTCCCAGTGGGTCTACCTTGGTTTACTGGAAACAACAAGCACCACCTTGTCAGTGTTGGTTTACATTGAAATGCCAATGCACTTAGTTTTAGTTGTGATATTTCGGACCTGTAACAGTCATCTCAGATAGTGCATCATGGTCGACCGTAATACCTCGGCACAATGTTATTAATGTCGGATTTACAGTGCTACTGGTGATATTTTGAGCAAGTATTTGCCAGTTTATAAAAGTGATTAAATTATTCTTTTGCAGGATTGCTATGTAGATATCTGCTCTCCAGAAGTCCTCAGTCTTTTTATGAACAATTTTGATTATCAACATCTTCGCCGCCATTTTGTCAAGGGTTTGCTTGTTGATGATGTGAGATTCACTTTTGATATTGTTTACTTTTATTCATCATGTGCAACATGATTAAATGTTACATTTGTTTCCTTCTGTTTTTTCCTAATTTTGCATTATAGATTCTATCTTTGTCTTCTACCTCTGTTTCTATGTGTAATTTGAGGATTTGCTTGTGTTGCATTTGATTAGGTACTTCATTCCCTAGTGGTTGCCTTATCTTGGCATTGAGAATTGAGTTTCTAATTTGCAAGCACGTTCAGTTTAGGATCCCATTCAAAATCTCTTATAAAAATTTAGGTGCTACTCATAGGATTACACTTTGTTGGTTTGTCAGTTTGGTAAAATATCTGACAGATTAGTCCAAGACTTGTTTATTGCATATTTTTTTGTAAAAAAGGATTAAGGATTAAGGATATATGTTAGGGTCTTATTCACTCATCTTAAATAGCTAATGTGTAAAGAACTAATATAAAAGGATATTTAGATCTCCATTTGTTTGGTTATAAAATAATATATAGTCACACAAACTGAAAATACATTTGGAATAGACAAAGCTATGCTAACTCGTGGATATTATTGTGAACTTCTCTGAAAATAAATATGACCATAACAGGGCATAGAACTTGAGTTTTGGATTTAGATGAAGTAAGCGAAATGAGTGGAAACAGGTCAGAAATGAACAGCAAGAAATAGGAAACGAATATATTTTATTAATTGGTTGATTGTGAATCAAATATAGGATTATAACTTTGTACATAAATCACTATTTAAAGAAGATCTTATTAGTCATTAGAAAGTTCTTGTTGGTTACTGTTTTAATCATCATACAATCAGTAACGGCTATAGAGTAATCCAAGCTGAACATGGGAATTTTGGTGGGTATGAAAAATTGGACAAAAAAACAATATATAACTGATTTAATCCTTGATAAGCTGACAAGTTGACGACCTGAAGTATAATCCTTGAATTTGTCAACTCTATATTTCTCTCCCAAAATTTGATTATTTGTAGAAGTTGAAGTATCCACAATCAAGATACTTAAGCCATTTCGGGTGATTTTGTCTTTACAACTGTTCTGAATTTAAGTAATCAAACTCATATGGGTAGATATAGAATAGAATATTGATAAGTCAAGCACACAAGTCTCATTTCTCCAATGATGGATTAGAAAAAAATTGATCGCAAGAAGTTCAACACCCATGAGAAAAGATGAAGATGAAATTCCCTTTCTCAGCATTAGTCATTATGATAGGAATTATAGGATAATTTTTCAAGTGCTTGTTATGCCATATGACATATGGTTGCATGTGATCCCTCAACCTCTATGCTGCTAGCCTGCTACTGCAATTTGACAAAAGTTCTCATAAACATACCAGTAATTTTGAAGGTCATTACATCTAGGATGTTGGGGATACATGGGAAGAGAACATTTATATTTGCAAATATATTGGCAATCAAAAAGAATACAATACAATTATATTTCTTTTGTGGTCCTGCTTTTGAGTCTGATCTTCTTTGAGATGGTAGGTAGCTCGATGTATATCTTTGGTTCATGATAATGGTTTGACACTGTTAAAATTCATTGTCCTTTAATTTAGAATTTCTGTTGATGTGGTTCGCTATTTCATGTTCCTTTGGAATGCAATCGCCCAGTGATCTTTAGTCATTGAATAGTATTTGTCTTGCTTGCATAAAGCTTAGTGGTGACTGGCAAACTTTTGTAGTATATGCATTTTGGGGACTCGTGGATAGTTCAAGTTGGCCCTCCTTCAATAATCTTAAGAGGGTTAGATATCTCTACTTGTTCGGTTGTATGTAGTTCATATTTATCTTATTGTTTATAAGGTTTCTCATAGTTTTCCTCAAATTTTCGCTTCTATTATAGTTCAATTTCTTGTAAGCAAGTTTTTTGATAGTTTCTTGCTTGCTATTATAATAAAGTTCTATGTAATATTGCCATGGAACTACTTCTATAGAACTCAATGATTGCATAACTTTTGATATCACACTTCTAGATTTGTTAAGGGGCATTTTTTCTATTTTTTTATTTTCATGTAATTTCATATACTTGAGGGACTTATGAAGTTGCTAGAAAATAGGGAATGTGCTGATTGTATAGCTAAGTGGTGGAGACAAAACCTTCACGTTTCTGTTGCTCAATCATAGAAGAAATCTAGCAATGATCTCAATGGTTATAGTGGTTGTTGGAAGACCACCTTCGGAAGTTCTACTACGCTTGATACATGGCTTCTAGAGCAGGTTACATTTATTCAGTGTAATTACTGTCTAACCGTATGGTTTACATTTATTCAATGTAACTACTGTCTAACCACATGTGTTGATTCCATCATAATATTATTAGTGAATTATAGTTATATTTAATCTAATGCATTTTTCATTTTTTTACATTTCAGTTTACAAGAACAATCAAGAACAAATATTACAACTAATTTCAATTTGATGAAATCAGATGTTTGTTGAGTGAATTTATTTACATGTATGTATCAGGTGCCCAAGTCTCAGTGGATATAGTTTTGTGCTCTTAATGAAAGCTATACAGTTTTGGTTTAATATTCTAATAATATATACTGATGCAAGTTAAATATGCTAGTTGTATTTTTAAGACTAGCTTTGTTAATTTGGTTTAATATGCTAGTAGTTTTTAATATGCTAGTATTTTAAAAGCATATAATTTTGAAAGCTTTGTTGTCTTGGATGGAAACCAGGTTACTGTTCATGTTGTTGTTCTGCCTTTAGTTGTTTTCTCTTAATGAAATCTATGTAGTTTTGGTTAGCTATGCTAGTTCTACTTTGAAATATTTTGGTTATGTTTTGTGAAGATTGATTGTCAAGATTTAAATAAATATACTTTTATTTTTTTTCAGCCATTACGTGGGACGGATCGATGACTAACTCAGTAGATTTAGAATGCATGCATTTGGAATATAGTCAGTGGATTTGGAACGTAGTCAGTACTAGAGTTTGAGCTCATAGCTTATCAGATCACTTGAAGTAATGTATTTTGACTAGCTTGATGTGTTTCAGACTTTAATTATAAGAACATAAATGACTTGATATTTTTTTTTTTAACAAACTTTATGTTGTAAGAAGAATATATATTGACTACTTGATATTTATGTGTTTTAAATTTTTTTGTAAGAAGATTATATATTTTACTTGTTTTAAATACATCGTTTAATATAAAACGTGTAAGAAGATAATAAAATGTGTTATTACAACAATTTAAAATCAGTGTTATTAAGTGATAATACATCGATTTTTCACCGCTGCGAAAATCGGTGTCATTATCTGATATTAAATCGGTCTTCCACCGCTGCTAAACCGGTGTCGTTTTAGTTACATCGGTTTTTCACCGCTGCTGAAACCAGTGTTTTTAACTGATATTACATCGGTCTTTCCTCATTGTTAGAACCGGTGTCGTTTAAGTGATATTACACCGGTTAATAAAATAATAAATCTTATTAGAGAATTTATGATGTGGAATTTTTCTAGAATTTTTAAAAAAAAATTTGAAAAATTTTTGGAGCTCGTATGACGTAGTTTGAGGAGATGAATCTATAGGTTTAAGTGAAACCAATTTAGAATAACTCTCGTAAGGGAGTTGATTGAGAAATCAAGTTAGGGTTTAATAGTATTAACACTAACTTGGACTGTTACATAACCCTAACCTAAGCCGCCGACTTCAACTTCACCCGACAACCCCTCTCCTCCCTTCCTCCTCAAATTGCGCCGAGACTGGATCGTCGGCGATGCACTAATCGCCGCCTATTGGGTCCTCTATCTCTTTCCCCTCTTGCTGCACCGAGACTCTCCGGTGGCTGCTCTCCCTGGATAGAGCCACTGCATGCGAGTCAATCCACGGCTAAGAGGGGAAGAACAAGCTTTGATTGTTGTCGCTGCTTGACTCACCGGTAGTTGCAACCTCACCGCTGACAGTGACCTTTGCAACCACGTACAGTAAACAACCGGACATTCGTCTTTGCAAGGAGTCGCCCTTCTGTGCCTTTGTCCTAGCTTGCATTCCGATTGGCCACTGCTGTCTAGGGCAATCGGCGATCATCACTGAGGTAAGCTCTACGTCTAGGTGTGGATTTAGGTTTTGGTTGTGGACTTGATGAAGTTTGGGATCTGTTTTGGGTGGATGGAAGGGGAAGCACACTCAACCACTAACCTCCGGCTAACACTCTTCAGATTTGTGCAGTGAGGGAAAACTTATGCAGATTTAGAGAGTTATTGCCAGATCAGAGGTAATCTCAAGATATGGTTTCTAATTTATGTATTTGAATTGTTGATCGATGTTACAAGGGCACCCTTACCTGTTGGACAATGTCAGATTTGGGAAGTTTGGTTGCTGTTGATTGGGGCAGCAAATCCGAGTGTATATCGGCCACCATATTCTTCTTGTGGAGACCTAATTTGAGGTATGTGGATGAGTTAGATTGATTCATGTATTAACCTAGCTCAATTGATATGTGGGTGGCTGGATTTAATTTGATGTAACCTAGATAGGAATGTATGGTTTGGTGACTTGGCTTAATCCGATGGATGGATTGAATTAGGATTGAACCTGGGCTACATCACGTTATATAATGTGAACAAGATGATCGAACCTAATCAAATAACGGATTTGATTAGGATTACCTATATTGGATTAGGGGTTAAGTATGATTATAACTCTAACCTAATGAACTTGGATAATGGAACATTAGAGTTACCTAATTAGTTTAGGAATATGATTGAGCTTTTAGTTGCATTTGCAACTAGCTAAATTATACATATGGATGCAAGACCCTGATTTGGGACGAGTCTCTTGACGGGAGATTCATTTCGACCAGTTACATTTAAGGCGGGTATCTTTGACTTATCTTTATCTTGGATATAATCATTTAGATATGCTTAATATACTATAGCTAGTAGTAGCCTTTGTGTTTATATCTGCTCTGGTATGTCACTACCTGATACCTGTGGTATGTCTTTCTTTTATCTATTATTCGTATAGTTCTACATCATTTTTGACACTTGTCATGTGTACGTCTTGTTCATAGGAGTAGTGACATACACATCCATGATCCATATGGAACCACCACTATCTACTCGGTATACCTGACCTATATACCTAGACCTTTGATTTGTTAGGTCAGTCATATGGACTTATTTTATTTGTGCATATTGTATGGAGGTATATCGATTTTTTGGTGTTACATGCTTAGTGTCATGCACCATCTTGCATGATTGCATGGTGGCGACCATCGTGCTCCTTTGTAGTTGAGTCAGTCGCCAGTTACATGATCTGCACACACAACGACTCATGGGTTAGTGGTATATCAGGAGGGTATGTGTGTAGGTACTCTGTCAGGCTCCGCACGTCCGCTCAGGGGTAGCGCTGACGCTACGTGGTAGTAAGTAGGGATCCCTCCTCTTGACTATGACATAGGGAGATGAGAGCTTTGGCTCCCCCACTCTGTTTGGGGTAGGCGGATAGGTGTACGCCGACAATATCCTATCCACTAGGTCACTCATCTGGAGTAGTGATGGCAGAGTTCATAGTGGTCAGAGCCCTACTCACTCGACTTCCCATCGCGTGGAAGTGGCTGACTGGCGTCAGGGGTGACCCATGTTATATTGCATCATGTGCATCTTGCCTGGATTGCATTTTTATTTGTATGTGATTGTTGCATTTTGGTGGTTGCATATGCTTTACATGCATATAGAAGACAGTTCATGGTTTGTTCCTTTTGTCATCTTATGTGACCCTGGTAATTACAGTATTTATTTCCGTTTCAATTTTTATACCCTTTCCTTGTTCTGGATACTGTACTACATGATGTTACTAATAGATGTCGTATACTCTGCATATCTATTGATAATCGCTTTTGGACTCACACCGTTGATATATATATTTTCAGGTTGATGCTGTCAAGAGGGTCCAGTTGCTAGTCCCCCATATCGTAACGGTTTCCCTTGGTCTTTTTGTTTATTTATACTATCTAGAATTATGGTACAGAATTATGATGGTTTTACTGTATGAAATATTTCTAGATCGAGATTTTTGGGTATGCTAGCCATGCCTTTTGTTTTCCGCTGTGATGTTTTTCACTTGTAGTGGAGTAGGTTTATGGATTTGCAATGTTTTCTTTTATCAGTAGTAGAGTAGGATTATTAAACTGGGTGGTTGTGCTTATTTCCTTTTATATATAAATAAACTGCGTGGAATGTTTATTTAATATATCTGTTTGTTCCGGCCGTGTTGGCCGAGGAGGTATATGTATGTATTCAGGATTCATATTATCATTGATACTGGGGAGATGCTGCCAGATTTTTGTCTGGTAGTGACCCGCTCGAGGCGTGACACCACACAATCATGTAATTTTGCATGGTTGTGCGTGAATAGGGTCCACAAGCATTTAACCTGTGGACACTGTTGTTGTCCCACAAGTATATAGAAATGTTACAAGTAATATAAAAAAATTATCATATCCACGGTGTTTTAGGGGTTTAAGGACTAGACGGTAAACTTACTTGAATTAGCTAGACAATGCAAGGGTTGTGTAATAGAATCAAGTATGCATAAGAAAGAGAGAAGACTAGAGGTAGAGAGGAAAGAAATCAAAATGTCCGAGGTCTAGATGAATGATCTAGGGTCTCAGTTTGATTATAATGATAACTGACATGCTAATGGATAGCAAATCTCCAAATCTCCATACTAAGTCTTGTATGTGATCTAACCTAAATTCCAATTCCACCCTGCGACAGTGTACCGATTTATCCTCATTATTTGCATCCAATGCTAGTAAGTAGAATAGGTAATGTACAAAATTTGATTTAAGGACCACCTTGTCACTCGGGTCCCCGATCATACGTCTCTAGATTACTACAAACACTTCATAAGATAGAATTAAGGAGAAATCATTAAGTTCTTAGATCTATCATGCATAATTGTGCATTTTGTATAGAATCTCCCTTGACAAACGAGAGTAGGGATGCCCTCTATCACTAAGGCCCCTTTCACCTGATTCAGTGAGATCAACCCAATAAGCATACCTAATCATGCATCTATACAATGAAATAGTATAATTCAAGCACAAAACATCCTTAGAGACATCTCATTAAATAGAAACAAGGCCATGTACATCATTTATAAGGAAATAGGCCAATCCAAGAGAATTTACATCAATCAATCAATACAAATACTCCCTCAACACTTATAACAATGAGATCTTTCTAAACAACATAGAAGAAAGGAGCAAGAACTAAGATGTACAAGCTTTATCTAAATCTAACAAAAGAGAAAAGAGGAAGAGAGCTTATATAAGTGACGTCCATCTTTAGATCCAATCCTTGCTCCAAGATGTAGATACGGATGAGAACGGTGGTGTCAGATCATTGAAAAGCTCACTGAAGGACCACTGAAGACCTTGGTGGTCAACACTAAAGGGAAGACCTCCTCCCCAAGTCAAGGGGAGAAGTCCTCTTTATATAGAATTGGAGTGAACCTCACTCACGACCCT
>JBAMIB010000083.1:890035-900991 GCA_037177415.1 Kaempferia rotunda | reverse complement strand
AAAGAGAGAGAGAAGAGAAAAAAATATATGTTGCATGCAACAACAGAAATTTGTCAGAAGGTTAATAAGGAAAAATTACTTAAAAAAGTTTGTTGTTTGGTAAATTACAAAGTGTTGTACGCCTTTTGGTAATTTTAAATCTCTGTGTACGCCTTTTGGTAAAAAACTGTAAAATTTTATATATACTAGGTATTATTAATCATGAGCTAGTTAAAGTTATTACTAAAATATTATGTTTTATTCAAGAAGGATAAAATGATAAAAATATAAGAATTCAATTCAATTCTGATAGATTCAAAATTAAGAAATTCAATTTAATTTTATTATTTACTAATTCATTTCAAATTAAGGAATTCAATTTAATTCCGGCTAGAATTTAATTTAATTCCATAACACAAAGAGTTACCAAATAGGGTGTTAAAAAATCCACGTGCGGCTTTGATAAATTATCAAAAAAATTTAAGTTAAGCTCATTTTAAAAATTATCATTTTCCCAATGCATTTTGGAAATTATCATTTCCCCATTCTCTCCCCGGCAAAATCCCTCCCCTATCCGCCGCCGGCTTCCACCTCTGCCTTCGTTCTCTTCGAGGCATGCACTCGCTCTTCCTCGATGCCTGCGGCAGCCTCTCCCTCCGGCGGTTGCTTTTACCGAGGCCTCGCCTCAGCCACCGGTGCCGGAAACCCCTCCGGCTGGAACCCCCTGACGACGCCAGGGAGCACTCCATCTCCCTCGATGTCTCCTGCGATGCCCGGAGATCGAGGAGCGGGAGGGGGGAGCTGTTCGGGGGTAGGAAGAAGGAAAACGTGTGGAGCATCGACAACGATCTCGCCGCCGCCAGGGCTTCCCAGGAGAAGACGCGTAAGTATCGGAAACGGCGGGGGAGGCAGGTTAGATCATCTGGGAGGAGGGGGTCCAGCGATAAGGTTATGGTGTCCGGCTCTATGCTCATGGAGGTCGAGACGGTTCTTCAGACCCAGGTAAGGGGAAATAAAATCTGGCGCTTTCGTTCCAGAATTTCATTAAAAATGTAGTTTTGATAAGATTTTCCTTTTGCTAACCAACTTTAAAATTTCTCTCATGTTTCTGCAACGGAGAATGTTAGAGAGATAGTGACATGGACTAGGGTTGTTATTTTGGGAAATTAAAGGATATATGCTTTTTTTCTGGTTCTCCACTTGATTTCTTGAAATTTTGAATTGTAAAAAGCAACAAAGCAATCAGATCCCATTTAGGACACTGAGTGTAAGAGGTGTAGGGGTATTAGCAATGGAGGGCGAATGGGAGGCGACCAGATGTGTGTCAATTTATGCATCAAAGATTAATCTTTATGTACAAAATTTAAAATTTTCAGTTAAAATTTGCGGGATAATTTTTTAGCTCTTTTACTTGGTAAGGATACAGCTCAAAACCTGGATGGAATTTGATAAATTTGTTCTTATGCTAGGTTCTATTTTGTTAATAATTTCCTTTTGAAAGATTACTTTGGTGATATTACTGATCTCTTTCTTCTGGTCTTATGCTTAAAAATGTAATTAGAATCATCTATCTTCATATTAGGGTTATTGTATGTCTTCATGAAGCATTACAATCTAATCAATGTATGATTATGACTAGGAACCTGTCATCAAACCAGCATGGGATACTTTTGCTAGTAGTGTTAGTGGTATATGGAAGGGTGTTGGAGCAGTATTTTCTCCAATTACAGCCGAAATGGAGCCAGTTGGAATTGGAAAGAAAAATGATAATCTTTACGATTGCTACACACGTTCAATAATTGAGAAGGTATCTGAAGGTGGTCTTCCTTCTCAAATTAGGAGAAGAACAAATTGGGCAGTTTTAAATCCTTTTGGAGAGACAAGAAAGCATAGAGTTGGGGATCAAATTGAAGCTAAAGATGACTCCTATGAGAAAGAAACTTTCAATGTCGCTGATAAAATGTTTGATTTGCCTAGTTATGACTCCTTTAACTTGTCAAATGGTGAAGTTTTGGAGGAAGATGTAATGGGTATGGAGCTTGGTCTTGTTTTCTTTGAGGTTAGTTTCTCTGATTTTTAACTCTAACCTTGAAATATTCCTGTTGTTAATGTGCCAAGTTCTTAAGAAATCAATAATGCTGAATTTACTATTTTACATGTATGTTATCTCGTGGTTTTTACTGTAGGAGTGAGTAACTTAAAATTTGTGCTAAGTGAGTTTCTCCATTTATTTCTGGGTTTATGATCTGAATTAGTAAATTTTGACATGTGATATGTTAGGGTTAGCAATTTCAAAGATTTCAATGTTTGCTATCGAAGTGAATTTACTTGCTTACATCCCAGTGAGAATTGAGCTGCTGAATTTCGGTGTCTCTTTTCTCATCCAGGTAAGTTTTGCTGTTGAGTATAATATGCTAAACATTATTGAGGATTAGCAAATGGCAGCTAGCAAGAACATTTATTATTCATCAAATGTGACTTGACTTATAGGCTACACTTTAAGCAAACCAGTAATTTCATTATGGATTATTACAGGACTTGGTAGATTTCTTTACCCTCCTAAACTACCAGAAATAGGAGTAGTAGCACCAATATCTAGAATACAAACATGTTCTGAGTGTGAGTCTAAATTTTGTATGCATTCTGCAACACAAAGAATAAATATTCTATTTGGCTTGGTCTGAATCTGAGCATGGGGTAATTGAGGTTTTAGTTTTTGGATAAATTAACTGAATAAGCAGACTAATAAGTTGATTAGGATATTGGCAGTTGATCAAAATAGTAGAATGTTTAGATATTAGTGTGATACTGATCCAGTAATGGGTTGGATTCCTGTGGCTTCTCATATGGTTGCTCCAGTGACCTGTATCACTCAGTGTCAGTGAAAGATTAGTGTCAATAAAACATTGCTGATAGGCATTTGGTTATATATTCTAGATTCAGGCCTCTTTGGCACCCATTTGCTAATATCTTTTCAACCCAAAATTCTCTCTCTCTCTCTCTCTCTTTTTTTTTAAAATCATAATATATTAGTCAATTTAGTGTTCTACTCTTTATTGTTTTTTTAAAAAAATTTTTGTTCTCTGTTGCTACACATTGTTTAATTGTTCAAATTGAAAAAAATAATTGTTTAGTTTCACATGAAATCAATTATACATGTTTGAATGATATTATAAATACAATGCAATGCATGGGGTTTGAAGCATCCATGCCCCTGCCTTACGTAGTTTCGAAATGCCTTCCTTTTTCAACAATAAACGTAAACCCAAAACTGTTGCAAGTAAAGCCCCCTCTTAAAAACATATGTAATGTAAACCCAAAATATAACTAATTTCCTCGTGTCTGACCATCCTTTACCTATTACAAAATGACAACTTTTGTATAAAAAGAAAACAAGTATTACAACTGTACAAATAAAATGGAAAAGATTTCAAGTCTGTAAATTCAGTCAACATCGAGGTATAGTATTTCAGTATATCAACTTCCTCCATATTCAACCCTCCCCATATGAGAAAAAAAACGTATCAGATATCCAGTTCAGCACATAAGCACTTGTCCCATAGTTGATATCAAAAATTGACGATCCAAAATGCTTTCTTGTTTCATCTTACTGTTGATGGCATTGAAAATTCATTTTTCAAATCTACTGACTCATTCAGTTAGTACTTGGCAGGATGGTTCGTATTCTAAAGGCCCAATTGATATACCAGTTGGTGATTATGATGAATCCAAATACTTTCTTTCTCCAACTTTTAAGTTTGAACAAGTAAGATGGCATATCCTTGAGCCTTTATTCCTGAACTTCATTACATGTATATTTTGTGCTGTCTTTTTTTTTTTCTGTCTTATGCTATATGCATCAAACACTAGAAAAATAAAGAATTATAGAATATAGATTATGCTTCTTCCCATTAGCTTAAGCTTTTAGGTTAGTCTCATTCAATCAAGCTGAACAATAAATGAGTTCAAGTTCGTTAATATGCAGTTATTGCTCTTTATCGACACCGTTACAGTTAATTTACCCTGGCTATGTCTATGAAATTGACTGATGTATCATCAGATACATGGGTATAAATGATGGAACAAATAACATTTTTGTCTTTAATCTCAATCACTTTGGACCCTATTGCCTTATAGCACTATACTAACCACACCCATACTTTTGACTTGATGGGATACAACTGCAGCTCATGCTGTTGAAATTCTTTGCACTAAACGCATTTACAGTCGCTTCCTTATAACTCTCCCTGTCGTCTGCATATGTTCCCTTTTTGTTGAGTATAGAAGCCACAAGTGCTGAATTTGTACTCTACAAACTTTGATTTGTTCTAATTCTAGTAAGTAAATAAATTGCAAATATAATCCAAGTAATAAATGCCCAAATTTCCTTAGGATCCCTACTTATATATATTTATATTGTATGTATATTGGTCTCCTTTCAACAACTCGAGTTTTTATGATATATGCTAAACCAATCAAGTTCATTGTTATCCTTATTAAAAAGCCTACCATGCAAATAATCTGTAAGAGGAAAATGCAAAATACATTCAAAACAATGGCAAAGAATAAATAGCTATCCCCTCATACATATCAAATTCCAATTCGACCTCTTTGTGATTACTTTAGCTTGCAACATAAATCACTTACCGTGCTGATTTTAGTGCACCCTTGAGAAGTTTTTGCATTAATACTCTGTTGCTTACTCTTATTTCGAGCAATTCAATTGTCTTTTTTTTTTTTTTTTCAATGAACTAGTTAAGGCATCTCATCTGCTAACTTTGCTGTTCAGTGTCTAGTAAAAGGATGCCACAAGAGACTGCGCATTGTGCACACCATTGAGTTTAACGAGGGCGGATCCAACATACAAATAATGAGGATTTCTGTGTACGAGGAAGAGTGGGTCAGCCCAGCAAATCTCAACGTTGAAAAGTAAGTCTCGACTTCAGGTTATGAATTGATACTTTGTCTGAAACTGGAGAGGATGTTTCTTTTTTATGTTGTCTTAAAGTTTGTTGGCTATGTTATAGTGTAGAATAGTCGAAACATAGTCGTCCATAAGGTTGCCCGACTTCGAAATCATGTTGCTATACTCGATATGCTTCAAAATTACTAATATTAGAAACAATGTTCTGATGAAATTGTCGTCTCAGATGGGACAACATTCAACTGTTTGCTAATTCAAAACCTGGTATTGTCTTTGATCATCGATATGTAAAGATTCTAAATAACTGCCATCTGCTCCTGCTTCAGTGACTTGCAGTTCAACTCCGAACCGTTCTCCCAGCGAAAAAGAACACAACCTTCAGACCTGACTGGTTCCTGGAAGGTATTCGAGGTGAGTGCCATACCAATTTTCACCGAAGAACCAGGATCCGATCCAGAAGTCGGGCTGCCCTTTGTCAACCTCTGCACTGAGACATTGAAGAGACGTCGGCTGCCAGAGAGCTCCCTCTCCTTCGGCGAAGAAGAGACACTGGACATGCAAGATGCGACTGTTCTGTGGCTCCCTGGTGGTGTCACGGCTTACGTCGATGTAAACAAAGATGGCATCCTCACTATTGGTGGCGGTTGGTACTCACAGGAGGGCATCAACCTTGTTATGGAGAGAGATTATGGTACTGATGGGAAGCTCAAGGAGGTGAGATGGAAGTCTGAGGTCAAGAGAAGATGGTGAGAAGTTTACAAACAGTTAGAATCAATATACTGTGATGAACATTTATAAATCACAATTGCTAAAGTAAACTGAATCGAGCCGACTGGAAAAGGGGAAAAAATTAGGGGGCGTTTGGTTTGCATATTTTCTATTTTCATTTTCTAAAAATCGTGCATTTTATAAAAAAAATAAAAAATGACTTTTTGATATTCTCTATTTTTTCAGAAAATGCTATATATTTTTTTAGAAAATAGAGATGGAAAATGCAAACCAAATGTTATTTTTTAGAAAATGTGCGTTTTTTAAAAAATAAAAATGAAAAATATTCAAGCCAAACGCCCCCTTAATGGTTTTGTGGCTTATCGGTTTGTAAAGTAGGTGAAAACGTCGCTTGACTATGATGAAATCAAACAATTCCAAAGAATAGTGTGGCTTATCGGTTCTAAAGGGTGAATGAGCCCAGTTCTAAAGTAGGTGAATGAGTCAGGTTACTTGTTTTTATGTTTTTTTTTGTTTACTTGTTGAGTTTGTTGAAGGTTCTTTATTTTCAAGCTTGTTCCTAAACATTTTCATCAACATTTTTCCTAAACATCTTCATCAACATTGTTCAAATTTTTAATCGAATTTAACTATCAATATTATTATTCTTATAATTTTTTATCTAAAAGTTAATTATTTTTTTATTTTTAACATATTATAAATTCTAGATTTGAAAGTTTATTCATAAATTATTCATGAATATTGTTATGAATGTTAATAAATTGAGTTTATTAATATTTTAGGAATGAAAAAGCTGTTAGATTCGATGATATTCTGATAAAGGTATGAAAGTGCTCAAAGAAATAAGGTATTGAATGATTTATAAAATTATTTTATATGATATTAAATATGAAAAAAAACGTAATCAATAGATGATAAGTATTTTAGTTCTTTTATATAAGAACAAGGGAGACGTACAAAATTATGTAAATTATATGAGTATTAAAGTAATGAGTCGTAACATGAAACTTTGAAAAAAAAAATAATAGAAAAAAAAAGGAATGAGACCATGGTGATCGAAAATTAATTTGGTTTAATGTCTGGAATGTCGACAATAGAAGTTATACATCTTCTTAGACAATTAATTAAAAATTATTGAAAGTAAAAACAAGATCTACACATGATATTTATTGACTTAGAACAAGCTTATGATAGAGTACTAAGAGAAATTATATGGAGAATTATAGAAAATAGAGATGTTAGTTTAACATATATTGAACTAATTAATGATATGTACATGAATGTAACGACCAGAATAAAGACTTCAGGCTAAGTAACTGAAACATTTTCAATAAAGATAGGGTTATATCAAGAATTAACTTTAAGTCCCTACTTTTTATACTAATTATGGACAAATTCATTGCACACATTCAATACACAATATTGTAGTGCATGTTGTTTGCAGATAATATTATTTTGGTAGATCAAACACGTGAAAGAGTAAATGCTAAACTATAATCTGGGAGGAAAATACTAGAAGAGAAAAGTTTAGACTTAATAGCATAAAGGCAGAATATATGAAATTTCAATTTAGCAATATTATACTAAGACAATTATTAAGATAGAATATGACGAGTTGTCTGAAACTGAGAGCTTTAAATATTTATAATCATTTTTGTAGAACAATGAAGGAATTGAGAGATACTTCTTATATAGGTGGCAAAAGACGATTCGCTCGCCCTCAGCGCCTCCGCCAACCAGTCCCAGGGCCAACACGAAGGAGGTAAATCACGGGGGCTACTAGCCCAAACAGTGACTAGTGTATTAGGGAAGGTAGACATATGGCTTTGCCAGGATTTGACCCCCAGACCTAAGAATACAAATATGATGGTTAAAATGAGTGATAACGTTGGGTGTTTTATGTGATTGTAAAATACCTTTAAAACTTAAAAGAAAGTTCGACAAAATCACAATTATATCTGTTATGTTATATGAAGCTGAATGTTGGGCTATGACTCGAGCATATGAGCAGAAGATGAGAGTTGCAGAGATGATGATATTAAGGTGGATGTGTGGACATACTAGGATGGACAGAATAAGAAATGAGAGCATTAGAGAGAAAGTCGGAGTTGCATTTATTGAGGGAATACTCTGAGAGACACGATTAAGATGATACAAATATTTACTTAGACAACTAATAAATGGTCTAGTTAGATGATATGAAACTATGATAAATATACATATCAAACAATAAAAATTAAAATAAAAAAAAGACTTGGTTAGTAATAATAAAATAAGATAAAATTTATTTAAGTATAGACGATGATATAGTAAAAAAATAAAGCTTAATAATATAAAAAGATCCATATGTCCTACCATACCGGATGAGATATGTAACGCCCCAAAATTTCCATAAATAATTTTATAAAATTAAAATTATCATGATACGAATTTGTTAGAATTAATTAGATTTAATTTAGAATTTTTCCATGGAAATTTCCATAAAAGGAAATTTTACAGAGAAATAAAAGGATTAGGTTAGAATTGATCTCTAGACCTCTTACAAGGGGATAAACTATGAAACCAAGTGGGCTATTAATCTTATTTGAATAAGAAAGGTAGGGGCCCATGTTAAAGGGAAGAATAATAGGTTTTATAAGTTGTCATGGGGTATAAAAGGGAGATAATGTCTTGGGTTATTAGAATTGCCGAAACCCTCTTCCTCTCCCCAAGCCATGGCGCCGAATTCCCTCTCCTCCACATTGGCGATTTTTCCCTCCTCAACCTCACGGGAAAAGCTTCTCCTTCCGAGACCTTCTCTTCCTCACAACCGAATTCCCTTTCCTCTATTGCCGAGAGCTTCATACTCTCCTCCACCGAAGAGGGAAAGGAAAAGGAGAACTCCAAGCTCTCTTTCTTTCTTCACCGAACCAAAGCAAGGATTCCTCCTTGTTCCTTTAACCGGAAACTTCAAGGGTAAGGGTTCTCAAGTTGGATTAACAAGGAGGAAGATTGATTTGAGGAATTACAAGTAATGGTTCTTAATTGTTCTCTTTGGCCGAAACCTTAATGGGTTCTTTTGGTTGTTAGGTTCGAATTCAAGCAAGGAGGAGTTAGGTGGTTCGGCTAGATCCAAGAAGGAAGGTTATTGGTAGAGATAATATTAGGAAAACCTAAGCGAAGGATGTAAGTATCCCTCACTGCGGTATAAGTAGCTCTCGAATGTATTTTCATGAATTGGGATTGTATTTTTGTTGTAGAATTATTTATGAGCAAGAATAGGAATTTCCATATTTACTTTCTATGCTTAATTTAGGAAAATATTGAATGTCCATGAATATGTCTTATGTTCCATGTGTATGATAAATTTGATTGCTATATGTATGTTTAGCAATTTATGAATATGTATGCATGCTAAAAAAATTCATTGTTATGTGTTTATGTGTTTTTAGAACTTATAGAACTATTAGTTTTATATGTTTATTTGGTTATGTTGAATTCATGGTTTAGATATGAACTTTATGAGTTTGTTTAGTATGGATCTTGTTTAGTTGAGTAGCTTTTGTCATTTATGATGTGACTATGAACTCTAAAATCATGCATGCAAGCTAGTATATGATTTCTAATTGCAAGTTAGTACTTTTGATTGCCCAAATTGCTAGAATTGATACAAATGGTGCTTTCTCATGCTTAGATAGGATTTTATCCATGTTATGCTTTTAAATGCAAGGTACCATGTGTTTTTATATGTTGATAAGTTTGATATGTGTTAGGGGTAATTTAGATGTAAGTTCTGATAGGTTTAAATTCATTTTCGATTTCTGAATTTCAGGTTTCAGGCGTACCAGTCGACTGCGACAGTTACCAGTCGACTGGTCCCGTGAACAGAATCGAACAGAGCCTTCTGTTCGGTGGCAGTCGACTACGCAGTCGACTAGCACTAGGGGCAGTCGACTGGTGCAGTCGACTGGCACGGGGAAGGTTGTTTCATGCGATTAGGCAATGCATGAATAGTTTGGATTTGAATGCTATGCATGTAAATTTGTTTATGCATGATGATTGTGTGTTGCTTGCTTTAGTTTAAATAAAAGAAAATTTTAGTCCATGTATTTTCCTCATTTATGTATTCCGCATTATAATATGAGTTAAGTCAAGTAAAGTAGCACCGCTCTTAAGGCAGCTAAGGGTGGGCGTTACAAAACCTAACTTAAACCTTTGCCCAAGCATCAAAACCTAGGGCTCCAAGATTGCTCCAACAGCCTGGTGCTTGGAGTAGGCAACTGGTAATGGGCAAAACGCTGAGTGTGTTCAGCTGATGCCCTATATAAACCAAGCTTGTGTGCTTGGTGAATTTTGACAAATTCTAGTGTGGTTAGCACTAGATTGGTAGTCATCTACGCCTTAGCACACGAGAGTCTTGTTGCGGGTTGTTGAGAGGTTTCTCCATCGACAAGGAGATTGTGCTTAGCTAGAGGTTGTCCGGGGTTTGATCCGCCGAAGGATCATGGGATCGTCCACCTTACGGACACGCTGAGGAGTAGGATCTCTTATCTCCGAACCTCGTAAACAAACGCGTCACTTGTGGTTTGCTCTTTCTTGTTCTTATTTTTGTATTTCCTAATAGTATTTGTATTCTTGTATATTCCGCTGCGACTAACCTTGTTGGTAGAAGAACACCGACACCGTCCATACGATTCCAACAAGTGGTATTAGAGCTTGGTTAGCTCTCCATTGGACTAACCGCCATGGAAGCAAGAAGGATGTGTGTGATCGAGCCTCCAAAATTTAGTGGTGGAAGCTTGGACGACATCAATTTTTAGATTGTAACGATGGAGAACTACTTCGGAACGGATTGGGATATGATGGTAGCCATCGAGGAGCCGTTCGAAGTTCCTAAGGACAAGAAAGGGAAGAGACTCCGGCCACGTCATTGGACCGAGGAGCAAACTGCGCGTTCAAGGGCTAACAACAAGGTAATATCAATTTTAATTGATACGTTGCCTAATAACGTGATGAGTCATGTAGGTGTGTATGAAAATGCCCACGGTTTGTGGAGAAAATTGAAAGGAGTTCTAGGTGAAGAACTCTTGTCTACACAAGTAGAGGAGCCGGAAGAGAAAGAGGAAGAGGCTCAAGTGGAGGAGGAGCAACCGGAATTGGAGCTGAGTCCAATTTCCGAGGAGGAGAAGGATGAAGAAGAAGCTACATCCTCAAGGGTTGAAGAAGAGGATTCCAAGACAGAGGAGGAAGTCTTGGAGATCAATTTGGTGAGCACCTCCACCGAAGCCAAGTCCAAGGACCACATAATTTGCTTCGGGTGCAACGAAAAAGGACACTATAAGAAC
>JBAMIB010000083.1:878553-889935 GCA_037177415.1 Kaempferia rotunda | reverse complement strand
ATCATTTACTAGTACTCTATTGCATTCATCTTTAATACATTTTATTTGGATAAGATCTCTTATCTTCATTCTCTTACTTTTGCAATTTTGTAAATGTCTCTTTCTCCTTCTTTTATATCCAATTTTCGATATAATCATTCAAAAGTTTCATTTTTTGATTCATTCATTACTTTCTTTGAGTTTCATTCTTTGCTTTATTCACTACTTTGTTTTTTCTTGGCTATTGTATACTTTTTTAAAGTTTTTTTCGTTCTTACAAATATATAGTTCCTTATAAGTTATTCATTTTCCCTTTACTTTCTCTTGTACCTTCTCATTCCATCACCGAGATTTCTTACTTGGTGGTGCATGCCCATTTGACTCACAGAGTACACTCTTAGCTGTTATTTTCAACTTTGATACCATTATATCTCATGTTGTGTTAGAGTTATCGTATATTTCACCTAATGCTTATACTCCTATCTTCTCCTTAAATATATTTTGCTTTCCATCCTTTAACTTCCACCACTTAATTTTAGGAGTCGTATATATTTTCCTTTTATTGATACTATATTTGAGACATATATCTAACACTACTAATCTATGTTAGGTAATTAAGTTTCACTATGGATGATGACCTTGTAATCTTTCTATCTCTTTTCCTAACCATAAGAAAGCCAATATGTGATTTATTATTCTCACATTTTAACGTGATCAAGTGTTCTTCTCTTTTCTTAAAAAATGTATTAACTAATATAGGGTCACATACTATCGCAAAATCTAATATAATTTTTCCTTCTTCATTTCTCATTCTAAACCCATAACCCCATGTACCCTCTTATATTCCTCATTTTTCACTCGGACATACCCATTTATATCGTCTTCTATTAAAATCATTTCATTTGGCGGAATGTTTTATAATACTTCATCTAGGTCGTCCCAAAATTTTGATTTGGTAGCTTCATCTAATCCTAGTACATATATGCTAATTACGTTCATAGTTTCTTTTGCCACTACTATCTTGAGAGCTATAATTCTATCTCCTTTTCTAACTACTATTTTATCGTTTAACGAACTATCTATAACAATACTCACTCCATTCTTTCATGTGTACCATAACTTAAAATCTGAGTTCTCTATCATTTTTGCCTTCTCGCTTACCCATTTTATCTTTGTACACACAAACTATTAATTTTTTTCTTAATCATTACATCTACTACTTCTATTGACTTACAAAGAGGGTTCCTATGTTCCATAATCTAAATTTTAGACTATTAGTTTTTCTATAATATTTGTTTTTATCTAATCTATGGTGTGAGAACTCTTGCCTATTTAACATGATATTAAGTTCTCATGGAGATGTAGTGGTCCTTTACAGTCAGATCCTGCAATGCGAACTCTTATATATTTAGCACTACACCCGAGTTTTGGAGATACAATGGTTCTTGCCTGCAACACATTCATTTCGGGGAAATACCTAACATTAATACAATAATTTAATGGATTAATTCATTGAACATTTGCCTTAGTTTTAATGCCGATTGACAACCTAACGCAACTTTCCTCCTTTATCCGGACTTGGGACCGACTATGATTGCCAATTTGATTAAATTAATATCTTTCTAATTGCTGCATGTTTAAGTTAATTCTATTTCATATTATAATAATGCTAGGCTTATTTACCAGCATGTGTATTTAATTATATCATGCAATTAGTATTAAGGATGATAACAACAATTGATTTCCTAGGTAGGAACATCAATCAATTGGGTATCCCTTAGGGTAGAATTGAATTATTGCTTTAAATGAAGAATTATGAAACAATCTCAATAGTCAATACAATGTAAACTACATGAATCTAAGCTCTAGATGATCTAGGCTGAAGATGCTAGATGAGATGTATCTAATTGAGCTAAGTAGCATCTAGACATTAGAATCTTGAAATAACCAATCATAGGGACTATGAAGACTTATGGACATATAATGATTATGATTTAAAAATGATTTTAAAAATATCATTTAGTTTTTTTTTTAAAAAAAGTGGTGGAACCTATCTATTTGTAAAAGTTACCAAAAATAGCATTTATATAAAATGTGAATTGAAACACTATAAGTTTCAAGGTTTTTCAATTTTGTACCAATTTTTGAAAATACAAAACATATTTCTAGAAAACTATTTTTATTTATTCAAAATTGGTGGATAATGATAAATAATACAATAACAACCAAGTCTTGTTCCATTGGGTGGGGTTGGCTAAAATGATATAAATAATGTCACTAGATTTTTTTTTTTTTGTGTTTTTAAGTTCTAACTGCTAAAGAAAATAGAACGCAATCGATTGAATTAGAGAAATTAGTCACCCCCACCCTAACTTAACTGAAAATATAGAAGAAAGTGGGAACTCGTTGGTCTCTCAAAAAATGACATTGCTGTCCAAGGGTAAGGATAAGAGGCTTGACCCCCAAGGGAACATCTAAAGTAGTTTATAATTAAAGACTCAAATATTAGAAATATATTGCAGGTGGAGAGGGACAAATGCTATTATTATTATTAGAGCCACGTTGAGACGGGCTAAACTACCGAACCTAAAGCAGCCATTCTTTAGATTAAGGCTTTAGAGCATGCTACTGGCACGGGAAAAGACTAAACTGCTGCCCCTCATCGTTTAACTGAAATGAATGAGAGACTTATAGGGACTAGAAAAGAAAAGATGCTGGTACCTCTTAGTGGGGACATAAAAGGAGGGAAGCAAAAGATGTAAAAGCGACATTGTTGGTACGCATTTTAAACACCTAAGCAAATGTTAGAATTTAGATTATGAATTATAGGAGACATTGTTGGTGCAAATTGAATTTTCAAAAGAGAAAATGAGGGCAGAAAGTTCAAATAAGGGGTGGATTAGTTCTTTCACCTTGAAAATAATTTCTTAAGGGGAGGAGGATTTCCTAAGCAACAGAAATTTTATGGTGAAATTTGAAATTAGGGAATGAAATCTAATTTGAAGAAGCATCAAAGTAATACATTTGAACATTAAGAGAAATTCATGGTTGAATTTTTTGCTTAGAGATACTTAATCATATGTAATTTAGATCATAGCAAGTTTCTCAACAAGGGGTAAACAAATTTAAGGTTAAATTGTGACTATTTTTCATTATGTGGTATAGCTTATAACATATGCTATTGAAGAAAATTCGCGGTTGAATTTTTATGCATATGTGTATCCTATCTTATTTTGGATGGATGAACCTAAAAATGGCCACTCCTAGTATGGAGAAGATTGAAACATGGGGGGTGTATCCACCTTGATAAGATGATAGGCTACGGGTTGAGCAGTGGAATCACCTTTCAAGAGGAAGAAGTGGAGTCTTTCTATATTGAAAGGAGGAGAAATTGGAATCTTTGGAGAAAGGATGATTTGGATGTATGCCAAAGAGGAGAAGAGATTAAGTAAAGAATTTTCATTTAAGTTTGACATGAAATTTTGAGAGAGAAATGAGTTTTTGAATGATCTTTTTGATGTATGTCAAAGGGGGAGAAAAAATCTTTAAGGTAAGAAACTTCATTTAACTTTAACATTTTAACATAAGAGATGGAATTTAGAATTGAAATATACTATTGGGCCTAACATAATTAAATTGTCAAACATCAAAGGGGTGATTGTTAGTGTAATGATGTTCTATATATGTTCATTGGATAAAGTACAAATGGTCAAAGGCGACTAGCATTTGGCAAGTGAAAACTCTAATAGGAGTTGACAAGTGGAAAGTCTAATGGGCATTGGCAAGTAGCTAGGAAGTTCAACTAGTGCCACTAAGTACAAAGTCAAACAATGGTGGACATTGGATAAAGTTTTGATAAGTCAAGATTGACTAAATGCTTGGCAAATGAAGGAAGTCTGGACACCTCAAGTTTGCGTGGGTGCTTAGCAAGTGAAGGAAGTCTAAGCAAGTCAAACTTAACTATATGCTTGGCAAGTGTAAGTCTTGGCGGTTAAGGTGTACCTATGCCTAGGCAAGTGGAAATAGTGGAAGTTATGGTCGATTGACTCTCAGCAGATGATGAAGACTTGGGACTAGGCTTCTTGGAAAGGGAAATGCTGGTAGGTCAAGGGTGACTAATACTAAGCAATTGGAAGTTCCGGATACACGATTTTTTAGCGGGGGAAATTTAGAGGCAACACTTCTTAGCAAGACGAGAAAGTCCTTAAGGTGTGACAACATGCCAAAAAAATTATATAAGATAAAAGTCTACAAGTGACCTATAGTTGTTTGAGTTTTGGGTAAACTTGACTTAAGCAATGACTTAGTTGTTAGAAGTTAATTATTTAGTGGACTGATGATTGAGTTGACTAAGTAGTAAAGTTGAGTTAGGTTTGTTTGTGTTGTGCAAAGAGGGAGGGGGGGACACCTCTCAACCTCTTATGTGAAAGAAGAGAGAGATTGTGTGGGGCAACGAGACAAAGACACACAAAAAAGAGCAAACACAAAGAAGAAGAAGAGGAAATTTTGTTATGTAAAACCTTAACAGATTTTTCTCCATGACGTCTCTCGCATTGACCTTCATTCAGATATGAGCCACCCGCCAACCGTTTACTAATGAATGGGTCAATTAATTGATGAGCGAAATAGGCAACTGCTGAAATAACAGGACTTAGGTAGATAGTTGATAAGATTGGTTGTGATTGTAAGATGAATTTGATGCTATATTATGTCAGTTGACTGAAGATCAATCGATTCAACTATTTATTAGGAGTCAAGTAGTCAGTCAAATAAGGATCAATCTACTTAGTTGATGCAATTATTTGACTTACCTTGTAGCAGTAGTAGTTGGAAACAAAAAGCCTTAAGAATCCACTTAAGGGAAGAATTTGGCAGCGTTCTTTAGCATTCAAATGAGATAGAAATCAAGGAATAACAAACCAAAGAATAGCTTAAATTTGTAACTGTTTCTTATGTTATAAATTACATTTGCTTAACATTGTTGATGGAAATTAAAAATTATATCAATTCAAAAACTTATCCAACACATGAGATCTTAACCCCTTCTATAAATTGATAACACCAAATAACAAACTTTTCTAAAAACTAAACAATCTTTAGGACAACTGGATAACAACGATAATCTCATGATTTATGAAATATTTTCATCTTAATTTCTAAGGATATTCATGGTTACAGAATCATCTTTTCCCATATTCCATTAAACTGGTCAATTGATATTTATTGTTCTCAGTTTGGACACAATATTTTCAAACACTGAGTTAGTTAACCCTTTAGTAAGTATATCCGCAACTCATCCATGTGTAAATAGATAGGGGTATAAACCAACCTACTCTCTAGTTTCTCCTTGATGAAGTATCTGTCAATTTCAATGTGCTTGATTCGTTGTACCATATTATGAGTTAGTCTAATTGCAGACTTAATTATCACAGTAAAGTCTCATTGGGTCATCTCATTTGACCTTTAGATCTTCTAAGATAATCATAACTAAAGTAATTCATACACACCTTAAGTCATTACATGGAATTTGACCTTTACATTAGACTGTGCTACTACATTCCGGTGCTTGCTTCTCCATCTCACGAGGTTACCACCAAGAAAGGTGTAATATGTGGTGGTTGATCATCTATCAACCATTGACCCAACATAATTGCCATTCGTATATGCCTCTAGCATCAAACCTCCACTTCTTTTGAACAAAATACTATTTCTTAATGTTCCTTTAAGATTCTACAATAGAGCTGCTAGCATATGAGATTTGGGTCTATTGTAGTACTTGCTGACTTGTGTGTTATCTCACTATTACTTTAAGGAGGTCCCTATTTTATTTCTATTTGGAGATAAAAATACACCTCAATCTGAAGACAGTATTTCAACTTTTCTAATACTTTAATTTCAAATTGACATAGTTATTTCTCATAATTATTATATCATCAACACTAAGAGCCATGTGACTCCCTTTGAAGAAGAGTGTTTAATAAACAATGTGAGATCCCTTGGCTTTGTCTATACTCTGTGACAATCATAACTATTGTAAATATGCTAAATCATGCTCGTGGTGATTGCTTAAGTTTGTATAGGACTTTCTTCAATTTATATACAAAATAGGCATCCAAATTATTTTCATATCCTGGTTTAATAATTTTTTCCCACTAGTTCTTTGCACAAAAATACATTCTTGACATTAAAATGTTGTAACTCCCAACTATCATTTACTGCTAATGACAATAAAATTCTAGTTGGAAGGACATTACTAACATTTGTTTAAGTAAAAATAGTCTAAGTAACATGAGTACAATTATCAATAAAGAACGCAAACCATTTTGCTTTAGAATATTATTAGTTGAAGGACCCTTAAATATCACTATAAATGAGATAGGCAAAAGAGCTTCTATTACTTAATGGATAAGGCCCATATTTATGTTTAGCAAGTTCACACACTTTACAATGGAAACCCTCAACATCTATACTTTGCAATAAAGATGGAAATAAAATTTTAATGGTTCTAAATGATGGATGTTCAAGTTGGTGATGATGAAGCTAGATCTCATTATTATTAGACAAATAAAGTTCTAAAACTACTAAAAATAAAAAGGTAACTTGCTGTGTTTGGTAATGTTGACTTGTCTTTGATAATGTTTAACTGACCTGACCTTTTAAGATAGTAAGGCCATCTTGTTCTTTATGATGTTTAATCATCCTCCATGAATCCTTGTCCGTTATAACTATGATGAAGAATTAGATTGCAACATAAATCTTGAATAAAGTTTTGGATAGAGATAATGTTTGTAGATAATTTGGGACATCAAAAATATATTTTATGGTCAATGATGGATTATTTTAACAACGTCTACACTGGCTACAGTAGGTAAAGAACCATCTATTGTGGCTATTTTGATATTGCTTAGACATGGGAGTATGTGGAAAAGATACTTGGTGAGTGGGTCATATGCCAGGTGGTTCTTGAATTGATGATCCAAGAGTAAATAAAACTTGTATCCGAGATATATAGTCCAATAGAGAATGGAAACATACCTAAGTACAAAAATGAACTAGTATTTTCCAAGGTTACCAATAAAAGATCTTATCCCCTCAACCTTTGGTTGGTTGAGCCTATGTGACTCCTTTGGTGGTGTTTCATTTTATTATGTATTAGTCATATGCATCTAAGCATTGATCCTTATTTGTTTTCTTTATGTCCCCACTTTCGGTCTAGCAGTTTACTACCCATGCTTTATGATTCGAGCATAAGTCCTTTGCTTTCCTACACTTGAACCAATGCTTCCACTTCATTAAAGCTTGAAATTTCTTGTTTATCAAGAATTTAGATTCTCATTTGATCAAATTCTAGATTAAGTTTTATAAGAAAATCATAAACTCTATCTTGTTCAATGCTTAGTGAAGTCCTTTAGAACAATAGCATCGTTGAATCATTTGATTGCCTTAAGATGTTACCATAACCTTTTCAATTGATTAGTTGCCTTGTTTAGCAACTATTGTTTTCACTTTCACCTTATATACTTGAGTCGCATCTCTTACTTTCAAATATGTAATTCCACACTAATCTGAGAAACCATTGAATTCCATTTTATGCCATAATAATTGAGTTTCCTTCATCCTATGCTTTAAATTTAGCATAATAGTTGTAAGATGATTTAGCTTTCCCTTTCCTTAAGTATATTATGAATAAGTTAGGACCTCTTGAGATAGTTTTTCTATTCAATTTATAGGCAACTTAGATTTTTTATAGTTTTCCAACTTCTAACAATTGTTTTTACGACTCCTGACATTTCTATAAATTAAAATTTACAAAAGGTAAGAAACAGGGAAAAATGAGTAATGAAGGTGGAGCAATAAAGAAAAACTGCTAATGATAAAGGCTAGGGAAAGGAATTCAATTACTAAGGTATTTTGTCTCTAGAAACAGAGAAAAATAGAAAAATATCAATAAAGCCTAACACTCTTATACCATGATGAAAATTAAAAATGGTATAACTTAAACCTTATCCAACATAAGGAATCTTAACCTTTTTTTATAAATTGATAACACAACTTATTCTTTATCAAATAATGTTAAAAAAAAACAATCTTGTATGATTAGTTATGCTATCATATTCCATAATTTATGAAATCATGATCTCATAATTTATAAAATATTTTTAACTTAATTTTTATGGATACTCATAGTTACAAAGTCATTTTTTTCCCACAATTATATTTTCTTGTTTATTGCAAGCTCAAATTGTAATAGTTTTTTTTTTTAACCTTTGGATGACATTCAAAATGGAGAAAATATAGAGGGATTTTAGGAGTGACTAACTAACAAGTGATAGGTCATGGAGTAGAAACTCGGGGTTTCCAACTACGTAAAATGTTAAGTGTTTGCATTGCTTTGTGTTAGACTCTGATATTCTACTGCTTACTAAAATAATTGTAGACACAAGTAAGAGATGGGCCATTCACCCTCCCTCTCCCTCTACCTCTAGCCTCACCAACAATCCAACAAAATCTTGTACAATGATATCATCTTACAAAATATAAAAATTGATGCCTAAAAGGATTACTAGAGCTGCAAAAGCCTTAGAATGAGTGGTTAATGTAACACTTTGTTGTGTTTTAGTTGTATATTCAAGGTCTCTTTCCCAGTCCCCCTATTTGTAGTGACAAAGGCGAGCTAAAATAGAGAATAAGACTTCTCATTCAGATAACTTTGACTCAATGTCCTTTTATTGAAATTAATCCTTGATCAAGCGATTGAAATAATCTTATTGGCTAATGGCTAATATCCAATTGACTTAGTTTGTGCATTTAGGTGATTCAAATTTCTTTTAGTCGACTTGACTATATCTAGTTGACTAACCTAGATAAGATTACAAGCTTATCTACTAATATCTTTCAACTTTAGTGGACTTCATAAGGATTCAATTATTGAGATCTATTCCATTCGATTCAATTCAAACATAAAGTAAGGATTTTCTTGAGCACAAGATATAAGTCGACAGGCAATCCACTAAGCATCTAGATGATTGGGATAAACATGGATTTTGCTCAACTTTATTAAGCCCTCGTAAACCTCCGAGATTATACTCAACCTTAGACCAACAAAAAAAGTTATATTCCTTCTAAAAGGCTCTCAATCAAGCCTATCCAACCCTATTACAAATCACATAACTTCTCACAACTCATTGTCTTCAGGTTGTTTCAGTTTCATGTCGTCCAAGGGTCCACCTTTCATTAGGACTTCAGTCCGTCGGATGCATCAAACCCTTAGCTTACTCTATATGTCATCTATTGTTGGGTCACTTATAAAGTCCACCTCTTATGACTATCATCAAAACTTTTTATTCAACTCCATTCTCCTTGTCAACTTTTAGGCTATCAAGCCCAACTTGACCACACTAAGTCAACTAACGCAACTTGACCTTATCGACTCACGTTATTGAGTCACGAGCTCGGTTTATGTGCATTATACTAAATTCTTTCAAACTTCATGCACACTTAACTTAATAATGTAAGAAAACCTAATTTAATCCCTTTGCTAAATATATCAAACATCTTACTCGAATACTACTACTTAAGGCATGATTGCACGAACAATCCTTGTAGTAACTATTGTCTCAATGAATTTGTTTGAATCCCAATTGCATATGCAATTAATAATAAAAGAATGGGATTAGGAACTTACAAAGCTATCTACCATATCAGTTTGATTACTTTAATGTTGTGAGTTGATGGATTGTGGTGTTTTTGATATTTGGACAATATATTTAGATAATATGTTGGTGCAATCATATTATGGACAATATGATTGTGATGAGTTTAGATTAGGCCGATTTGTAAAATATGTCAAGGTTAATTGGATACTTGATATTAGATGAAATCCAAATGGGTCGAGATTGATTGGATATTTGGCAAGAGGAAATTCAAGAAGTATTGACATTAGTGAAATTATAATTGGTATTAGGTGTTGGGAAGTGGAAAGTTCATCAGGGAGTTAGCAATATAAAATCCAATATGGAGCTGGTAAATAGAACCCCAAGTAAATCAAGGTTGATTGGATGTTTGATAGGTAATGGAAGTCGAGGCAGATTAAGGGCGATTGACATGTTAAGATGGACTCGACAAGTGATGGAAGTCAATCTTGGTAAGTCAGGTAAAGGCTGACTTGATGCAAGTGATGGAAGATTGATTAGATGCCTAACAAGTGATGAAGAATAGTGACCATTCGGTAAGTGTAAGTCTTGACAGTTGAAGGTGGGTCTAAGGATAGGTGGTGGAAGTATTGGCGGGTCAAGAATGACTAAAGGTTGGGCAAGTGAAAGTTATGGTGAATCAAGGTTGTGGATAAAGTCATGGAGTAGGCCTGAAAGCAATGGAAGTTCTCTTAGGTCAAAGACAATAAATACTAGGCAGACAAAGCAGTGCCAGTGTTATGAGGTCTCTTAGCAAGATGAAGACTCAACTTTATAGTAGTTGGAGTTAGAATTTTAGTCCATTGAGACTAGTTTTAATTGATAGTTAAGTCGATCATGCAATTCAATTGACTCAAATTAGCATGGCCAACGAATGAAATGTTTGTACTCTAGAGTAAGTTGACTAATAGGTACGATTAGTCAACTCATGCAATTGCAAGAATAAGAACAGAATCATTAGGAAGAGAGTTATTGGTTTGACAAATATTTAGCTATTGTCGTTTGATGGCGGATCAATTGACTCAAGTATCAACCATTGCAAGCCAAAGCAGTCGACTACATGCAGGTTCAATCAATTCAACTAGTGCAATCAATTGATTGGGTAAGTTAATAGTTGATTGATTAATTAATTCTAGTAACTGCTATTAGCATGACACTTAAAGAGGGCATCACTTGGAGATATCATTTTTTATCATTCAAAAGAGATAGAAAGCAGATAATAATAAGTGAAAGCTAGCCAAAGTGAAGTTCCAATTGTGTAATCTTTCTTATTGTCATAATTCATTATTTTTTATCTTATTTTATTGCTCTTAATGTGATTTATTTATTGTTGTATTTTGTGAGTGAACCACTGATAGATTATAGGTCGTTGAGTAAGAATTTGGATTTTTTGAACATCGTAAATCTATTTGCTCGCTTTACTTGTGTTTTATGTTTGTGTTATTCTATATTTTTGCTACTTAGTAACAAATTGTAGACATTGGCATAAATCAAGAGGATCGACTATTCACCCCGTCTAGTCGCAATTGGCAAGTTGCTCTAAAAGGCTTCACCACTAATCAAACAATGTGCTAGAGGAGTAAAGGATCCATTGGAATTGACATGGAGTTTGGAGATAGGTATCGACTATGATATTTGAATTCCTCTCCCTTTAAAATACGAGATTTTTCATATTAGATGTCAAGCATAAGAGTATTTTGGTATGACAAAT
>JBAMIB010000083.1:864379-877178 GCA_037177415.1 Kaempferia rotunda | reverse complement strand
AATCTCCCTTCCACAGTTTCCTTGAATTCATTGTTGGTTGAATGCTTCATGTGAGAAGTTCCTTCGGCTATTAAGCATGTTTCCTGTTGAGTATTTCCATCAACGATATTGGTAAGAAAGCAATTCTTTCATTTATCTTCCTTTGGCTATTCAGACTTCTTGGCCACATCCGCCAAATTTGCGTAATTTTCTGACTTTAATTTAACTATAACCAAGTTTGCCGCACCTGTAACATTTAAACGTCTTCTTAGATGCTTTCGAATGATCTAGAATACCTTTTTCCATCTTACCTTTGCCTTCAACAGAACTCCCCTTTTTAACAAACAAGGCACTCTCAACTCATCCTTAATGTTCATTGTAGCCATTTGCTTGGCCAATGACTCCTGTAATGAGAGAATATGTTCAAGTTCTTCTAGTGATGGTTGTTAAGTCCATCCTTGAATTAAAGTGATCGATAAACATAGTATACTTGGGTTGAAGACCTAATATATCACTTCTTTCTTGTTTCCCAAATTCATTCTTCGGGATTTAGAAGAAAAAAAATTTAAACACAAATTTTTTACTTTGAGAACATACTCAGAAATCGAGATACCATCTTGTTTCGCAGCCGCCAATTCATTTTTGAGCATTTGCAACCGAGCCTCATTCCTCTTATTGAACAACTGATCAAGAGTTTGCCAAATTTCATGAGTAGACCCACATCTAATTATATGCTCAAATACTCCATGAGAAATGAATCTCTTCATAACAATTTCTGCCTTGGCATTTTGTTGCTTCCATTTCTTAAGTGCTCTGTATTCGTGGAGACATTTTCCATAGCGACAACTCCATCAATGGAAACAACATTCCACATATCTTCACCGACGAGATATGACTCCATACACATCTTCTAAATCCGGTAGTGGATTGATTCAATAATTCCAAACCAAGTCCTGCTACATGACGGTGCCTTCCATATCGAGAGAGTGATAACCTTCCTCACAAAAATAACCTGAGCTTTGATACTATGTAAAGAAAACTAGAGCAGAAAAAACTCCCAACACTCCAAGAAGATCGAAGTGACTAACCGTAAAGAAAATTTTCTTGATATGAAGAAACTTCAAGAAATTATAGAAAATGGTTTTGATAACGATTACAAGGGTATTTAAAGACTACACATATCAACTAATTAGAAGTAAATTGTCTTTAAAAAATAATAATGCATTAAAATCGCCTAAAAAGTATGAACCTAGAAACTTTTCTTGAAAACAAGCAGTAGACTAAAATTAATTTTGTCTTCTAGCTAGAAACATCACTTTATAATTTAACATCCACCTTGAGCAGAGGGAGAAGATCATAGCGAGAAGAAACTTTATCCATGTTCATCCTCAATCTCTAATTCCTTGCCGTGTAGTTTGCTCAACAACTCCTTCTCGTGATAACATTCTAGTATACATAAATTTATCATGAACAATTAGTGTTTGATTGTTGATAATTTTGGAGTAAAATGGTTAAATGCCTTCTTCTTCCGGATCTTTATGTTAAATATAATTGATATACAAACTATCTTGAGTAAAAAAAATATATGCAACTAACATACTAATTACAGATTATCTATTCTAGGTATATACTAATTATAAATAATCTATTCTAGGTAATAATATATACACAATCAATAACAAAATTAGCATAATTATGATAAAATAAGTTACATAATTAATAGTTCATAATCTTTGTTGTTGATATCCCCCCTCAAATTGGTGTCAAGTGATCAACAAGTATCATTTGTCAGCAAGAGAGTGATGACAGTATCAAGAGAGAGCCTTAGTAAATGAATAAGCAATATGGAGTTCAGTGGTAATTTGTGGAAGAGTGATAATATGAACATTATATGCTTCACAAATAGAGTGACAATCCACTTTAATGTGCTTGTTGTGGTCATGAAATACTGGATTAACAGTAATTTGAATA
The DNA here is from genome assembly GCA_037177415.1 of Kaempferia rotunda. Lineage (NCBI taxonomy): Eukaryota > Viridiplantae > Streptophyta > Magnoliopsida > Zingiberales > Zingiberaceae > Kaempferia > Kaempferia rotunda. The sequence goes on along the minus strand of JBAMIB010000083.1, from coordinate 875,228 downwards.
ACACTAGTATTATCCCATTGAAGCAGAGTAGGCTCAATTTGAGAAAACCCAAGTTCACCCAACAATCCCTGAAGCCAAACTATTTTAGAGCAAGTAGAGGACATAGTGCAATACTCTGACTCTGTGGAAGATTTAGACACCCAATTTTGCTTCTTACTTTTCCAATCAATGGGAGGTACCAAAAAACATGCATCAACCACATGCACAAACTTGTAACTGAACGTCAAGCATCGGGACAACGAGCACAATCAACATCACTATATGCAATCAAACAAATAGGAGAACCCACAGACAAGACCCCGGGAAGAAGTGTTGTGCCTTTAAAATAACGAATAATGTGTCAAACATCAACCAAGTGCAGGAGCATAGGCGCCTATATAAATTGATGAACTTATTGAACAACAAAAGAAATATCAGGCCTAGTAATAGTCAGATAGTTCAAGCTCCCTCATATAAAGAGGGATCAAAGAGAAAATCACACTTATCATGGCAATATTTAACATTCATCTCTAAAGTGTTATCAACAGAACGTCCATCTTATAGGCCAGCCAAAGTGATTATTATTGTGCCTAAAACAAATCCACATGCCTCCACAATGACATTGATATTACCCACTTTGGCCGTAAACCCTCATGATTTTACTTTTGGGCTCTACCTAAAATGTCTCACGCCAATAGAGATATCTTATTCGTTTTTAACTCATAATCTTTTCCATCTCTTTCTAATGTGGAACTTTGATTGTACCCCAATAATCTTCTCCTTAAACGAAGAATCAACATTACTCTCATAGTTTGAGCCTTCCTGTGAGCATTCCCGCTAGCATCCGGTCACTCTTGACTTGATATGGGCCTCCCCGTGAGCATCCAGTCACTCTCGACTTGCTCCGGGCCTTCCCGGCAAACATCCACGTCAGGTCATTCTTGACTTGCTCTGGGCCTCCCCGTAAGCATTCAGTCATCCTGACCTGCTTCGAGCATCCCCACGAGAATCCAGTCATTCCTTACCCATTTCAGACCTCCCTGTAAGTATCCGATCACCCTGACCTGCTCTGAGTCTCCCCTCAACTTCGTTTAAGGCCGCCCCACATGGCATCTGTCTGGACCATGGTTCCGATATCATTTATTGTGCCCAAAAGGAATTCATATATCTCCACAATGACATGATATTGTTCATTTTGTGCCTAATCATTCATGGTTTTACTCTTGAACTCTACCCAAAAGGCTTCATGTCAATGAATATATCTCATTTCTTTTTAAATCTATGATATTTTTCATCTTTCCAATGTGAGACTTTGATTGTACCCCAATAACTATTTCCTAGAGGTATTGATGTTGGTTTAAGAAATTTCTTGCTAAAGTAGAATGCACCTCAAGGCTAAAAAAAATAGTGTAAAAGGACCAATTCTTTCATATGAAAAAAATGCTAAAGACTCTTGGAGTTGAGAAATCAAGGCAGATTCAGCTCCATATCAACATATACGAAAAGTAAGATGATTCTGTTAACAAATTTTCACGAAAACAAAGAGGAATCGTATTGACTTTGGACAAAGGAGAAGGTAATAAGCGTAGAGCGGAACTTATCATACCAAGCACATGGAGTCTGCTTCTAACCATTAACCATAGAGTGAACATTTTAGCTTACAGACATTAGATGAAGGTGTAGAAAATAATCCGGAGGGAGTTATATAAATCTCTTCATTAAGGTCTTCGTGCAAAAAAAATTTATTTTTAACATACATTTGTTATAATGACCAACCCTTGGAAGCAGCAATAACTAGAACAAATCTCACCGTCATTATCTTGAGTACATGAGAAAATGACTCCTCGTAATCTATACTCCTGTCGATTATCGAGTGCCACCAACCTTACTTTATATATATCAAGTATACCATCAGACCGTAGCTTAATAGAATATACTCATTTATAACCAATTGGCTTAACACTGGTTTGACAAGGAATAATATCTCAAGTGTAATTCTCCTGAAGAGCTTCAAATTCTTCCTGTATAGCTTTTACCCAACATGCATGTTTAGTTGCATGTGAATAAGAGGTAAGGACTATTGTATCAACTAAAATGGCAGAAAAACCATATCTATCAGGAGGAGGATGGATGTGAGAGTATTTTTGAAGAACTACAGGAGGAATAATTGGATCAAGGTTGCAAAGAATTTGTGACAAAGGGTTTTGTCATCATTAATATACAATTCTAGGTATAGAGTGTGAAATTGGTGGAGAGGTATCATCAAAGCTAGGAAGAAGAACATTTTCAGAAGGAGAAACATATTGCGGAAAATAATACTCATGTTCAAAGAAAATCATATTTCTAAATACACAAACGATTAACAACTGTATCATAACACAAAAAAAAAAAAACCCTTTTGAGCATCGCTATAACCCATAAAAGTAGTTTGTACACAGACTGAGCTCTAAGTTTGTGTCGCTCATGAGACGGTAAGTGGACAAAGCAAACACATCCAAAGGCATGCAACATGTGATAATTAGAATGTATACCAAAAAGACAATAGTAAGGAGAATCAAAATTAAATTATTGAAGTAGTGGTTAAAGCTTCCACCCAAAATTTAGGTGGAACTAAAGACTCCAAGAGTAATTGTATGTGCCGTATCCAATATGTGACAATGCTTACGTTCAATCACCCCATTTTGCTGAGAAATATAAGTACATGATTATTGAGATATAATACCTTTTGGATGTAAAAGAGATTGAAAATCATATGATAAATACTCACCACCATTATCAATGGTAAAACCTTAATGCAAGTGGAGAATTGTGTCTCAATATAACCTAGAAAATTTTAAAAAACAGTGACCACCTCGTCTTTACTACGTAGAAAATATATCCGTGTGAAATGATTATAGTCATCAATGAATGTCATAAAATATTTATACTGTGCATGGGAAATAACAAAAGTAATGCCCCAAACATCACTATGTATTATCTCAAAGCATGTATTAGCACAACCACCATGAGTAGAGAAAGGTAAAATTTTACTTTTCGCAGGTTTACAAGTAGAGCAATCAAGAGGCATTCGAAGATTAAAAGACTGATTGTGGTTACCAAGAAAACCACCCATCATTAAATTAGCTAAAACCACATTATTTGGGTGGCCCAAATGTTTATGTCAAGCATCATCCTTATTTGCAGCAACAATAGAAGAGAAGGATAAATTTCTAGGAACAGTAAATTGTAACAAAAATAATCTTCGCACTTTAGGCTCCTTCGCGATCACCTATCCCAACACCTGATCCTGTACATATAACCACCACAAAAGAAATGTACATCACAGTTGTTATTCACCATCTGACCAATATAAATTAAACTTGTAGACAACTCAGGAGAGACAAATACATGACGAAAAGAATGCCCTATATCACCAATAGTTGTAATTGGAAGATTACTGTCGTTAGCAATCTGAATATTTTGTGTACCATTATACTGCCGTACATTATGCAACCAATCAAATAATCCAATCATATGATTGGATGCTCCAGGGTCAACAAACCATGCAGAAATAGTCTTACCTTGACACTGAAGTGTAAGAATGAAAAATATTGTGAGAATCATCTGTTGGATCATTTCTGGAGTAAGAATAGATTAATTTGTGTTAGTGGTCATAGATGTAGGACCAATAATATTATGGTCTGGAATAGCAGCTTGAAAAGCTTGAGCTTATTGATTCTCTTTACTTGTAGAACACTCCTTGATAATGTGTCCATGTTCTTTACAATAATTACAAAATTTATTGCCACAATTGCGAGCAATATGCCCAAACTCCTTGCAACTATAGCACTCATTTGACCCTTTCCACAATTCCTTCCTTGAGCCACATAAGCAGCATTGATAAGTGCATATATTTCCTGTGATGCGCCTATAACAACTTGCGTAGCCAATCTTTGTTCATCACGTAACAATTCACTAAGACATACATCCAAAGAATTAAGGAACTGGATTTCTATTCAGCAATCCAACCCAACCTACTTCAAAATCTGATCTCACTTTCATCACAAATTGATCATGCTTACGATCTTCATGAACGGCTTAAATACTGGGTAAGGCCTCTTTTGGTACCTTTGAATAGTTAATACTAGAATATTCACTCCAAAGATTAAGAAATCTAGAATAATATTCATCAATAGAGAGATCACCTTAATTGAAGTTACTAATCTCAAGTTCTATTTGAAATTATTTTGCAGTGTTATCTTAATGATATATTCGCTTCAAATAAGTTCACACCTCCTTAGCTGTGCCAAAGGGCATAAATTGATCACCATATGAGCTTCAATAGATCCTAAAAGCCAAAAGATAATTCGAGCATCCTTTGACTGAGTTTCTTAGGATTTTTCGGAACCATAGAAGACCCACTAATGTGACTCCAAAGCTCTTTCCCTTTCAGAAATATTCTGAATTGAAATTCTCATGTTGCATATTTCTTTCCCATAAATTTGATAGCCAAGGTCTTTGAAGGTATTCTTCCATAAAAATTCTCAATAGCCATTCAAAAAAAAAAAAACTGAACCAGAAATCTCAATGCAATACTCTCAATCACAAGTTGAATGACCAAAAAAAATTCAAGAAAGTTGTTGATAAGAAATCAACCAAAAATATAACAAGATAGAACAAAAATCTTCAAAGACAAATGAAATTTCGGCCTTTGTTAGTCGAGCAAGCAGCCTTCCTTCAGCTCCAAAGTTTGAAATTTCAGCCTTCAGAAGACGGGAAAAATCTGACAAAAATTCAAAGATTCAATTATGAATTTGAGAACCTCGGTCTGATACTATGACAATTTTAGAGTAAAATCGTTGATTGTTTTCTTCTTTCGGATCTTTACATTAAATAGAATTGATATACAAGCTATTTTAAGAAAGAAAATATATGCAACTAACATTCTAATTGTAGATTATTTATTCTAGGTATATCTATTCTAGGTATATACTAATTACAGATAATCTATTATAGGTAATAATATATACATAGCCAATAGCATAATTAGTATAATTTTGACAAAATAAATTCCATAATTAGTAGTCCATAATCTCTGTTGTTGATAATTGTGATCATGATCGTTCCATTGTATTTTGAAAAATAATTATCCAAGGTAATCTCAAACCTTCTCAGAGAAGACGAATCCTATGTTACACAAGCAAGAGATAGTCTACACTTGGCAATCGATTCAGCTCTCGACTACTCGACCTGTTTATCAAGACCCAACCACAATTTAGAATCGATGGTTAGACGGTTCTTGGCAGGTCAACGCTTAAACTTAACCATCCAAGACAATTTCAGTTTACGGTTCGATTCACGATTAATTACAGTTTATTACGGTTCAAAATTATTACAATTAATTACAGTTTAATATAATTTATAATTATATTTAAAAATTATAAGTTATAAATTATAAATTCATAAAATTGTTTAGATACTATATTACTATTGGACTATGATTATTAATAATAATCTTAATTAATTATTAAATACTTAACTAATACATGAAATCATTTATTGATAAATAATTATAAATTAACTAACAAATGAATATATGTCACTCTTATCATTCTTCTGATTATTTAAAATAATAATATAACAAAAGAATTATTAATTAATTATTACAAAATTAATTAATTATTACAAAATTAATTAATCACATAAAAATATTAATAATTATAACCTACTTAGTTAGGATACTTTGTTTCATCTACGAGACTGAGGTTTGAGTCCTAAGTCTAACAAATTTATTTTAAACCTAAATAAATAAATGTCAATCCGCGTACAGGTCAATGAACCCTAGAATCTTAACCAGCCCGGCAAGGGGTCAAGCTAATTACGGTTTAGGCCCGTAACCTAGGTCAACGGGTAATCGGCCCGTTGACCCAGTTATGGGTCCCGATCAGGTCCAATTAGGTACAACTCGTGGGTAGATCTACGTTCGACGGTCTCAGTCTCTCGGCAATTAGCTATTTGATCGACTTAGTACTCGGCCAGCTGAAGCATTTAATAGCTCGATTAAGCTCTCAGCACTCAATCAGCTCGGGCTCGCCCTTCGTCAATTTAGGCACCTAACTAGGTCACTCAGCTCTGCCATACTGGGAAATTCAGCCTTCCCAGGTAGCGCAGTCATTCAACCTTCCCAACAGTTCGTCGGCCACTTCGACAATGATAAGTCCAATTTAATTTTTGTAATTTAAAATTTGAATATTCCCACTAACTACGATAACAATATTATGAGAGGAAGATTGGCTAACAGTGTAGTTTGTTGATGTTTGTTGGTGGTCGATAGGAGAAGAGATAAAAGAACATTTCCAGACTAACCTTATAAGGTTTATAATTAAAAAAGCCATTATTTCAATATGATTATTATTATACTCTAATAATTTTAGGACGGATAAATTGATTCAATTATAACGAAAGATTATTTTGTTCCCGATCGTCTTCGAATTAAATGAATAGAGGTAAATTACAAAAAAAAAAAAATCTAAAGATATGCTTTCACAAGTTTACCTTTGCTAAATGAACCATTTTGTTAAACTATCAGTAAACCCAGATTAATAATTTGTTAAACAGCATATATATTATCTCAACAACAAGAACGAGCTTAATTAACAAGCCTAATTAATATAAAACATCAAGCTTATCAAACATGGTTGACCAAACTATATACGCAGTTCTTGATTTCCTTCTTCATAAAAAATAAACACATCAGATGTAAAAACAAAAGTTGATTCACATCGACGACGATCTTAATTAAAAATGGAACTCTTTAATCTGAATTTGTCTTCCTTTTTCGCAATCTGATCATTTGCACAATTGCCTTCACATCTGATTTCGATCTTATTGATGATCGGAATGCCGTTGATCATCGGCTGCGGCGGAATCGAGGAGGAGGTCGTCGAAGGAGCCGAGCAGGTAAACCTCTTCGGCCGCGACGTCGGCCGAAGCGGCGGCGAGGAGGCGGCGGAAGAGAGGGACGGGGCAGGGGATGCGGAGGACGCCACGTTGCCCGTACCCGAACTCGGTGGCAGAGAGGCGAAGCAGGTTAAGGAAGGGCCGGCGGCTGAGAAGGTCGGCGCGGACTTCGAACCGCTCCATCTCCTCGCCCACGCGCACCGGCACGTGGCCTTGCGGCGGCCGCCGACGCCGCCGTCTCAGGCTTCCATGGACGTTGGGGGCGGAGGGGCACGAGGAGTCCGACACTTTGGACGGCCGCCGGATCATTTGGCGAAGGGGCTGAGCTCTGTTTTGGCTGATGAAGTTGGCAGTCATTAATTTATAGGGAAGAACGAGGATGATTTTGTGACAAAATAAAATAATTTTAGGTAAAACTATTATAATCGCCCACAGTCTGAATAAAAATATTTAATATTATATATACACATATATATAATTAAAAGAAGATATTTTATTATAATAATTAATCATTGAAGTCAGTACGAGTCCAACGCCGAATCCAACAAAGATACTGGCGATCTGATGGTGGATTCTTGCACCTGCTCCTTTTGACACCCAACGAACACTTGGCGCATTACATCACAGGGAATTTTTTTTCCAAAAAATGATTTCATAAATAAAGAAGAAAAAAAAATCTATAAACCACGAATTTTGTTCGTTGAAACAAGAACACTCACCGATCAGAAGCTCAAGTTAACAAAAATAAATAAATAAATAAATAAAATAAACACTCAAAAAAAAAAAAAAGGACAAATTGGCGAGGGGGAAATTCTTGGCTCCGTAGTCGACTCGGTACGGCGCCCGTGATTGCTTGTGATACGGACAATTTCCTTTTTTTTTTCTTTTTTTTTTTTATTCTTTTCAAATAAATCCAAAATACAACTTATGCATGGAAGACAGACCTATAGAATATTCTATCCCTATTAAGATTCAAATTGAGCTATAGTAGTCATTTTAAGATTATATTAGACTATGACAGTCAACTAATCCTTGAGCCACACTGTTTAGGACCAAATAGACTTGCTTGGATTGCTTGGCCCATCACCCACCCTGGCATCGACAATCAATTGAACTGTGTATTTCACTAAGCAAGCTTCATGATCAAGGAATAGGTGCAAACTCCTTGAAAGTATGAGGCATTTACACAACAGTTTGTATATAGATTCTAACATACTTATAAGACTAGCGCAAAAAAAATAAAAAAAAAGGAAAATAAAAGAAAAAGACCTTCACTCGCTACTACATCGAACACCAAATCGAAACAACTTTTATTTCTATTCTCTTCTTTAAGGCAAAGATTTCTCCGACTCCTGTAAGAATTAATCGACAGACTTGAGTTAGATTGGCAACGTTCAACTAAGATTGAATGAAGGGAATATGAACATTAAGCAGTGGATGTTTACTTCATGAAAACGACGTCGTTCTCAGTGACTGTGAGTGAGCATCTTCAAATTGGTCGGCTCCCTCAAACTTGTCGTTCGTCAAGCATGGTGGAATGAAAGCTGCGTATATCGCTTCCATGTTTGGGATCTCCTTCTTACCCTGGTATGCAACCTCTAGTGGATTGTGGACGAAGGCCAGGTAGAAGTGCTTTTGGCACACATAGGCAAAGATGAAAGAGAGCACAATGATAGGAATTAGTAAGGGAGCATAGAAGAATTCCCTCAACACACCAATGTAACCGAACATGGTGACTTGATAGACGATGAGACCTGCGATAATCCGTAAATACATGTGAGGCCACATCTGGCCGTAGCTCTCGTAACTTGGGACATAAACTTTGAGAGCCTAAGTCAGAAGAAAAAAACAAGATCATATTAGTAATTCATCGCTCGAGTAGGAGGAGTCAGTTAGGATCAAACTAGTGCTCACCTGATTACGAGCAATCAGCCAACCAAGGCCAAAGTAAACCACTCCGAATGGAATGATTATAGGTGCTATTACTGAGTAACAAAGAACAATAGTGACGATAAGCATGTCATTAGGAATCCTAGTCGCATAGCCGAAGTCGCAAGGAGCCCAAGCCTCTTTAACCTCAGCTTCCGTTTTGCAAAGATATCTTTTCTTGAGATGGAAGATGATGAGAGGAACAATGCGCGACAGTTCAAGTCCATAGCCAACAAAGAATCTGAGATCAAATCAAGGATTTAAAGAGGAATGCATGACTCGATTAATTAATTGCAACAGGAAAGCTACTATATTATTAAATATTGAAAGAAATTTACGAGGAAATTAAGGGAAAGAATCATACTTGAGAGCGACGTATGTGAAGAAGAAAGTTGCACTTTTAGGCAGACTCTCTCCGAGCATGCTGGTAATATCTCCAGGGTGATCAACAAGAGCCTTTAGTGAATCAATCAATGCGCCACCAATTGTTACTCCAAGGAAGACATTGAAAACTATGAAGTAGAAGTACTTCCCAGAGGTAGCTCGCACTGCATGACTCTCGGAGGGTATCCCTTCTGCCTTTGACAGAAACATAAGAAAAGAGGGTAGTAAAGCCATGAATACAATGAGTGCAATCTGAGGCAGGTAAGCTTCCAAGACAGTTTTAATCTCTGGTTGATCCACAATCTTCTTCGTAAAGGGCAGATACTTCTTCAAATTTTGCACAGTTGTAAAACCAGAGATGAACGCAATGGGGATCATGTAGAAGCAAACAGTAAGGAAAACTATCCCGTAAACACTGAGAGATCTTATCTGTCTCTCATAGAACTTTTTCGTCAAGTTTGTCCATATTAACTGCCGTGGCTCAGGAGCTTCTATTACCGTCCATGTATCAATTTTCTGAGAATGAATTGTCTGGGCAGCAGAGGCAGCAGCAGGCTTGCTGTTGAAGAAAACTATGGCTGCTGATTTTTGTTTCTCTCTCAGGGTGGTACTTTGTTCAGCCTCTAATTTCAGTACCAATTCCTTTATTTTATCGTTGCAGTGTTCGATGGTGTCGACTTTTTTGCCAGTGAGACCGAGAAAGCCTAGTCTGTTTGTTGGCCTCGTACCCTCGGGATTGCCTCTAGTTTTCGACTCCGCATACACTGCTTCTGCTCGAGCAACTTTCTTTTTGTAACCATCGATCTCTGCCCAAATTTTATCGGCCTGAAAGAAACAAATATGAAACAATGAGAAGTGTTTCAGACAAAATCAAAACTGTACCTATGTATCGTAGGTATACCTCTTTGTTATCCGTGACAACCAAGGCCTTGTAAAATGTTTCAGGGTGAAGTGATCTAAAGTATGATTCCACATGATCCTTAATAGACTGACCTGCAGCAGCTGCTGGTATGTCTCTCACCAATACTGCAAACTCTTCGGGTCTTACTTCTGGACTTATTTTCGCTCCAGCTCTTAGATCAGCGACATGTTTATATGCTTTCCACAGCACATAGTATGTTGCAAAAGAAACCAAATATATTCCAAGTAAAAATGCCCATAACCTAGGACTGCTCTTCTGGTATAATCAAAACAACAAAAGACCGAACAAAATACAGGTGAGAAATCACTCTTGATTCGATCTACGCAGGCCGACAACTTGGCCATTACCCTCAAGACGAAAGGTTTTAGTATCTGAAAATGAGCTTGAATATGAAACTAATACATATCACATAAAATAAGCTATACATGGTTGAGATGAGATTTTGTTGTTGTTGCTCATGTAAATACGTACATAGAAGTGGTAACGAAATTGTATTCCCTAATAAACTTCTTATATTGTGCAAAATGTTACTATTTCAATCTGCGCAAGTTAGACACTTTGATACGGGTATTGCAACACTCCGTAACTTGAAGATGAGTGAAGGATTGAACATCAACCATGGCTTAACAAAGGGGGTTGTATACTTGCATTAGACAGTGAAATCACAAGAACAATACCTAGGTCGAGTAAATGAAA
>JBAMIB010000083.1:765329-777309 GCA_037177415.1 Kaempferia rotunda | reverse complement strand
AGAACTTTTTTATAAATTTTAGAGGTACTTTACGATCACATAAACACCGACGCTTTTCTCCATTTCAATCATCCTGATTGTATTCTATGTAAGACATTTCTCTCAATCCCTCAATTGTTTTAAAAAATGATCCTAAATATTTGAAGCTTTTAGTTATGGACAACTCGTCATCTCCTATTTTAACAATTGTCTCATTACATCTAATATTGTTAAACTTAAATTTCATATATTTTGTTTTTACTCTATTAAGCCTAAAATCTTTCACTTTTAGTGCCAAGATTGTAGTTTAACATTTTCTCCTTCATGTGTCTCATCTATCAAAACAATATTATTTGCAAACATGCATCATAGTAGTATGTCTTGAATCTTCCAGTGAATTCATCCATGATTAGTGTAAAAAAATAGGGATTTAGAGCTGATCTTTGATGTAAACCTATCTTTATTAGAAATGCTTCATTTACTCTCATGTAAATCCAAGCATCTACTTTTAATCTCATGAACTTATTTTTTATGTAGGTAGTTACTCTCTGCACATAATAAGAATAAATGCAAATTCACAAACAGAGTTAGTAGTTTCCAGTGAAAATTGTGAAGGAAAGTTTGACTCTACTAAAGGATGCCCAAATGGCTACAGTCATCCAAAGGTGGCAATCTCACCACAGGGACACTATGTTGCCACTCTGGATTTTATGGGATGTGTGGATGTTTTCAAACTTGATGTTGAACAATGGTCTCTTTCTCTTCATTCTTTTGTGGCAAAGCAACAAGTGGAGAAATTAGATATAGCAGCACATAAAAAGAAGAAATTCTTCTATGACATTGGTGATATCACTTGGTGGACAGATGATATTCTTGTTGTTGCAGCTACTACTGGCGATATTTACATGTATGATATACTTAGCTGTACAAAACTTTCAGAAAATGAACCAATGTTTTGCATGCCACTCATTGAAAGACCCAAAGATTGCAAAGGATTTATTTTCCTGTTGGAAAATTCATTATCTGCAGATAATACACTAATTACTGAGAAAGTGAAACAAAAACAGGAAAATCTTAAATCATCCTGGAGTTTGTTTTCATTCTCTAGGAGATCTGCTTCAGAAATGTATACTCTCCTGATAAAAAGTCATCAATACCAAGCTGCTTTAGAGTTTGCTTCAAATCATTGTCTGGATACAGATGAAGTTTTCAAAGCCCAGTGGTCGAGTTCTTCTAATGGCATCCCTGAAATAAATCTATACCTATCACAGATCAAGGATTTGGACTATGTACTGTCAGAATGCATAAATAGAGTTGGCAATACTGAAGAGATTGCACGAGCTCTACTTTCTCATGGCCTTTGGGTAAGTGACCAATATAAATTTTCTGATTTCAGCATTAATGACTGCAGCTCAATCTGGAACATCCGGATGTTTAGACTGCAATTGTTGCAGTTCAGAGATCGGTTGGAGACATTCATGGGTATAAGTATGGGAAGGTAATTGATGTGATTGTTCTGCTCATGAGAATCATATTTCTTTTCTGTTATTAGTTGCAAGATAATTTTTTCTTGCATCATTATTTGCTCCAACTCAAACTCCTGCACCTTAGATAGATAGATAGATAGTTTTTAACTTGCACACCCACTCAGTGCACACTTCTGGGCGACCCTCACAGGTCGGGGTGCCTGGAAGCACCTCCGGGCGTCCCAATTCATTTTTGGGAGTCTGGGCACCTAGAGGTGCTTCCGGGCGCCCCAACCTATGCACACACCTTTACCCTGCACACTTATGGACGACCTTCACAGGTCCAGGCGCCCGGAAACACTTAAATCGAGGTGCCCGGAAGCACTTGCATTGGAGCGCTTGGAAGTGCTTCTGGGCGCCCAGACGTGTGAGGGCCGGCCATGAATGTGCAAGTTAAGGATGTGTATGCTATCAGACCTGTGTGTAGAGAAAGAGAGAGCACACCCGCTTATATGCTCACCGATTCTTACTGCATGACTATGCACGATTTTGCAGCTGCTACAACGGTCTGATTTAACCATGTTATAGCCGCTACGATTTGAAGCCGCTACAACGTGCTGGTTCTACGAAATCGTAACTACTACAACGTGGTTAGACCAGAACGTTGTAGCAGCTATGAAATATTAGCTGGTACAACGTGGTAGGACCACAAACAAAAATGTTGTTATAGCTACGGTTCCGTATGCTACAATGTTGTATTTGCTAATTCTGACAGGCGTTGCTACACTAAAAAATAAAAAAAATAGTGATGAGCATTGCTAAAGGAAAAATCGGGCATAGTTGGGGAGCTTATCATCTCTCTCTCTATATATAATCTTTTGGGGAATGGTTGGTTATTTCACAGGTTTAGACAAAGTGCAATTGACATTAATTATTAACTAGTCAAGCTCAGAAGATATAACATCAATGATTTACCTGGTCAATTTCAGAAGGCACTAACATATGTTGGTACCTAGTTAGTTTAGAAAATAATCTGTGATACTTATTCAAGTATTTTCATGTATTCTGTAGTTCCAACATGAGTTCTAAATAAGACAGAGTCCATTAGTAACAATGAAAATTGATCTTTCCCCATGTGGATCAGATCATTGGAAAGTTAGCCAGTTTTATGTTGTGCATGCTAGGTGGAGTATATATTAAGTATTTGCTGACTTTTTGGCCAGCATATCTTAAGTGAACTTGCATGCCATGTTTTTTTTTATCTAGAAATTAACACCGAATGCATGCCAATATATAATTGGATAGAATATGAGGAAAGTCAACCATAAATAGTTGGGATAAACATGGCTTGACGATGATGATTGTTAGGATACACACAATGCTATTGATGAAGCATAATCTTTATTATCTTATTTTTATTATCAATTATAAGATGTTATGATCATATATAAGATGGCATAAGTTATAACTAAGCAGCTCCAAGTTTTAAATATTCCAGATAATAGAGTTTATCTCATACTTGATTAATTAGAGTTCAAAATGATGACCAAGCGAAGCATTATATTAAATACATTTGATAGTCTGAAGAGTACTTTAATGGGCTCTCTATATTAAAGCAATAAGTTATGTATAGCTTGCCTTGTTCGAAAAACAATATAGTAATGAGTTATATACATCTTTGCATCAGCAGCGTGAACACTTCCTCAGTCTTCTTTGTCCTGCAAATATTATGCCCTTATAAAAGGAAAAGTATAAAGCTTACTACCAGCATGGTGGTAGAGGCTATGGTTTTGTTCCAAAATGACGCACATTAACCCGACAACCCATCATTTCATGCTGGAATTACCAGGCTGTTGGTGCAACTTTTTTTTCCTTAAAATACAAAAAGAATAATAAATTAGTTTTAACTTAGTGCAATTAGTATGGCGAGGAGGCTAGTTCTTTGTGGAGTGTAGGACCTTAAAAGCATCAAGCCTATTGAAGCTTACTGGATTATGCTACATATTATCTTTGGATTTTTTGAGAATATTGGTGTTATTTGTCTTTGTTGTACTTACCTATTAATGTTATTGTTTTTAGGTTTATGGCACATGATTATAGCAAGTTTCGCTCTAAGCCACTTGATGAAGCTGCTGTAGCACTTGCTGAAAGCAGCAAAATTGGAGCTCTTAACCTACTCTTTAAGCGTCATCCATATTCAATCACCCCAAATATTTTGATTATACTATCCTCCATTCCTGAAACTGTTCCAGTTGAATCATATAGTCAGCTGCTGCCTGTGTCATCTCCTAGAACAAATGCTTTAAGAAATGCAGATTGGGTTGAATGTGAAGTGATGCTATCCTACTTAAAAAGCCTGCCAAGCAGATCAGAAAAGAACAATGAAATTTTCACAGAAAATTTATTGAGACTTTCTACAGCCAATATTTGGCCATCACTGTCTGATATTTCTTCTTGGTACAGGAAAAGAGCTGAGGATATTGATAACTTGAGCGGCCAGCTGAATAATTGCCTTTCGCTCATCCAGTTTGGCTGGCAAAATGGTATTTCAGGGTTACAGCAACTTCTGGAGGACATTTCATATTTACTTCAAATCATCTACTCTGATGATTGTGATGAAGAATTTACCATGAATCTTGTAACTTGGGAACAACTTCCAGATTATGCGAAGTTTAAGATGATGCTCAAGGGAGTAAAAAAGGAGGCAATACTTAAAAGACTGCAGGAAAATGCCATTCCCTTTATGCAAAACCGATTCAACTCCAAGGCATCTGATTCTGCAGATGAGAACAAGGATGACAACAAAGATTCCTTCCTAGTTAGATGGTTGAAGGAGGTTGCTGCAGAGAATCACTTAGACGTATGCCTGTTAGTCATTGAAAATGGTCATGGGGATTCATGTGTTGGTGAATTATTTAAGGATGACATCGTACTAATAGAAACAGCATTGCATTGCATTTATTCGTGCACCCTTACCAATCAATGGAGCTTGATGGCGTCCATTTTGTCAAAGCTTCCACGAAACATTCAAAGAGATAACCTATTTGCTTCTGATAAAAATGTCAATCCAAGTTATCCTAAATATGATGTTGAAAACTCAAAATTTTCTTTTGTAAATTATGATCATGAAGGATCAACTTCTGACAGTTTTAGATATGTTAGCAAGTTGTCAACTGTTGATAGCTGGGAAAAGAGGATAAAACTTGCAGAGGGTCACGTAGAAGTTGGAAGATTGATGGCATATTATCAGGTTTGAGATTTTCTAGTCATATATTAAAAAATCCGAATTTGTTTTTCTTAACTGAATTTTTATTGAAAGTCACTGTCTTAATTGCATGTAGTGCATACAAAGTGCTGGACATACTAATTATTTCTATTTAACACTGAAAAAACTATAACATGCTTGCTTTTCTTTCATTTGCGCAGGTTCCAAAACCAATATCCTTCTTCCTAAGTGCTCAATCTGATGAAAAAAATGTTAAACAACTTCTTCGTCTGATTCTATCAAAATTCAGTCGTCGCCAGCCAGTTAGATCAGATAATGATTGGGCTACCATGTGGCGTGATTTGTTATCTTTTCAGGAAAAAGCATTTCCTTTTCTTGACCTAGAGTACATTCTAACAGAATTCATCAGAGGGCTTCTGAAAGCTGGAAAATTCTCCCTTGCAAGAAACTACCTTAAAGGCACTGCTTCAGTTTCTTTAACTAGTGGAAGGTCTGAAAATCTTGTCATTCAAGCTGCAAGAGAGTATTTTTTTTCAGCTTCAAGTCTTTCCTGCAGTGAAGTGAGTACTTGCACCAATATCCCATTTTGTGCATATGAATTTTTTTTAAGTGTTTCTACTTTTCTATGTTAAGCATTTTGGTTGAATCAAAACATAAACTCATTTACTTGTCTTAAATTTACTCCATAGTGACATTGGAAATTTCATGATTTCTTTCTTTATCAAAATCCAATGGATGTCCAAACATACAAAATGAAAAGGTTAGCCATCTGGTTCGGGAGGTTGTGACATTTTTTGCACATTGTTAAAGATAGTTAATTTGCTGTTTTGAAATTTTAATCATGATGTTAAAGAAGGCATGACATAACCTATCAAACTGATGCAAAGGTATTGAGCAAAAACATTCGTAATTGGGGAAAAAACATTTTCTATATCAAGCTATAGCAAACCTTTGTCTTCTGGTAACAATTATTTGGAATTATACTATTTGAAATGCACCAGCTTCTTAAACTGTGATTATACCAGCAAATCAATTACCATATTCCATGGTGCTATATTTTGTGCATTGATGGGTGGGTAGAGCATTTTATCTTAGGCTCTTTGGTATCAGATATTAGGGAGCTCCACTCTAATTTTTGTCATCATTGTCCTAATATCATCTGTGCTTTATTTAATGAGAAGATAATTACATTAACTAAAACAGTGCTTTTTTGTTCACTTTGCATTCACATTATCTAGGTTTTGCTCGAGGTTGAGAATTGATTGTATTGCTTTGTGTTATACTTGCTTATCATAATCTCTGTACTATGGATGGCACCACACTAAGTAATTTTCATATTACAGATCTGGAAGGCTAAAGAATGTTTGAGCCTTCTATCAAGTAGTAAAGCTGTTAAAGCGGAAGCTGACATGATTGATGCTCTCACTATTAGACTTCCAAACCTCGGGGTTTCTCTTCTACCCATGCAGTTTAAGCAAATTAAAAACCCGATGGAAATTATTAACATGGCAATTACAAGCCAAGCTGGCGCTTATCTAAATGTAGAAGAGCTAATTGAAATTGCTAAACTCCTTGGGTTGAACTCCCCAGTTGACATTGCTACTGTAGAAGAAGCCATAGCCAGAGAAGCTGCTGTTGCTGGTGATCTTCCATTGGCTTCTGATCTCTGTCTAGTCCTAGCAAAGAAAGGCCATGGATCAATTTGGGACTTATGCGCTGCAATTGCACGGGGTCCCCATCTTGATAATATGGATTCATCTTCCAGGAAGCAGCTCTTGGGGTTTGCTCTAAGCCACTGTGACGAGGAATCCATTGGAGAGCTACTGAATGCATGGAAAGAGGTAGATACAAATGTTCAATCTGAGCATTTAATAACTTCGTCTGGAGTTGGTTCACAAAAATTATTTAGCTCATCACTTTCATTAGATGACACCAAAGAAATATTTGACCAATGGGATGACTCAAACCTTGGAAAACATGGCTTATATCTTAATGGTGATGAAATACAATATGACCAGATCAAAGATTTACTTTCTAAAGTTGGTACAGAATTAGAGAGTGAAAATGGAGTGTGTTGGGACACTGTTTTAAGAGAAAATAAAAAAGTCCTCTTGTTTGCGACTTCCAAACTTCCTTGGCTTCTTGAGTTGTCTGAAAAAGAAGAATATGGTAAACTCTCCGCTCCATGGTCCAAATTTTCTTTTAGAAGTCATGTCAGCACACGTATGCAGGCATTGCTAAGCATACTCTGTTGGATGGGTAATGATAATATTGCTCCAGCTGATGACATGATCAAGTCTCTTTCCAAATCTCTATTGGAACCTCCTATTACTGAAGAGGATGACATACTAGGATGCTGTGTTTTATTAAATCTTGTAGATGCTTTTCATGGAGTAGAAATTATTGAGGAACAACTAAAGAGAAGGACGGAATATGAAAAAGTATATAGCATCATGAATGTTGGGATGGCGTATTCTTCGCTTAACAATGCTCAGAAAAAGTGCTCAAGTCCTGATCAAAGAAGGAAGTTGTTACTTCAAATGTTCCACGAGAAGCAAGTATCATTTAGTTCAGGTATGTAGCTATACTCGTCAAATGTTCCTTATTTAGTTTGTTTATTCTAGTCTTGAAACATGCTACCTCATTTAGGAGGCTGTGTTTCACAATTTTCGGTCTGTTTTGATTGAATATTTTTCTTTGAATAAAATGAAATCATTTTGTACTGTTAGAGTTAAGAGTTCTATGGATGAGATTAACTGCAAATATTTATTGTTGACTATTCTTCTTTGCACTTCATCTTTAGATGAAAGGGAGCAGATTGACAAAATGCAATCAACATTTTGGAGAGAGTGGAAGAGCAAACTAGAAGATCAGAAAAGATTTGCAGATCAAGCAAGAGAGTTGGAGCAAATAATTCCTGGAATAGAAACTGCTCGCTTTCTATCCAGGGATATGGTGTACATAAAGAGTGTTATGTTCTCATTCATCAATACTGTAAAACAGGAGAAGAAACACATTCTTAAGGATGCAGTGATGTTGGCAGATGCATATGGTTTGCATCGCATTGAGGTATCTCCTTCTCTTTCCATCAGTGCCTTTGCCTATGCTAGCCCTTACTGCTGCCTTTCCCTTGTTTCTAGGTAATACTACATTTCTTTGCTTGCACCCTTGTGTCTGAACACTGGGAAAATAATGATATCTTGGCAGAAATTTCAGAGTACAGAAATGACATTGTCAAATGTGCCAAGGAAGTCATTGACATGATTCACAAAGTTGTCTATCCAGAAATCTATGGACATAACAAGGAAAGACTTTGCTACGTGTATAGCGTGCTCTCAGCTTGCTACTCGCGCTTGAAAAGGGACGGAGACTCATTGATAGCAACATATGGGGATCAGGGGCATATTCATACAATGGAGCCGTTTGAATTTTACAAGGTTCTTGAACAAGAATGCCAAAGAGTGTCATTCATCAAGGATTTGAACTTCAAAAATATTGCTGGATTGGATGATTTGAACTTTGAGCATTTCAATGATGAAATCTGTGCTAACATTTGTGAAGCTACTGTGGAAGCATTGGCAGATTTGGTGCAGGCTCTTGTTGCAATCTATGATGTCTCACATGGCAAGGGGCTCATATCAAGAGAGGGTGTTTATAAGCACTATGTCTTAGCTATTTTGTCATTTTTAGAAGCTCGGAATGAAGCTATGACAGATAGCATTGAGGCTTCTGAGCTGTACAAGTTTTTGATTCAAATTGAGCTGAGTTATAGTAAGTGCAAGAAGTATGTTAGAGCTCTTCCTGAGGCAGATATGTCATATGTTTTCCGGAGCTTTTGCACACTTTGTTTTCCTCATAGTTTAAGAAGCCTACCAGAGGATCCTTCATGGAAGGATTGTCTTCTCATTCTTTTGACCTTTTGGATCAAATTGGTGGATGACATTCCTGAGAACTTAAACAAGAATGTCTTTGAAGAAAAATTATTCCACACTGACACCAAGATTTTCGTAAGGTGTTTGATAGTGTTCAAAAACATGTTGGTGGATGATGAGATTTCAGTAAATCAAGGCTGGAGTACCATCTCCAACTATGTCCAAGATGGTCTTCTGGACCTTCTGGTACCAGATGTCTCAGAATTTATGAAAGCTATGGTAGTCTCAGGTAGTGCTTTTAAATCAATTGCTGAAGCATGCTACAAAGTAGGATTATTTTTAGAAATACCCAATCAGGAAACTGCTGTCGAGTATATTCTCAATCTTTATAAGAATTTGACTGAGGAAGTTCTAGCTCATTTAGACTTGGAATTAGGCAAACCCAAAAAGTTGCATTATCTGCTATCCTCCCTGAGTAGATTGGCAGTTAACCATGCTGAAGATCTTAAGATGATCAGATTGGAGGTTTGGGAGAGGCTGAGAGAATTTTCAGAAAACATGCATTTAGCAAGCCACACTAGAGTATATGCACTGCAGTTGATGCAATGTATTACAGGAATAAACCTGAAAAGTCTTCCAGCTGAACTTGTTTCAGAGGTAGAATCTTGGGAAGGCTGGGATGAGTCTATCAGTACAAAGGCCTCCAATACTTCTGGAGGAGTAGATATATCTACTAGTGTTACGAGTACTTTGGTTGCACTTAAATCTACTCAGCTTATCTCAGTAATTTTCCCAGATATTGAGATCACTTCAGAAAGCTTAACGAGCCTCGACTCAGCAGTCTCTTGCTTCTTACATTTATCTGAAAATGCTACTTGTGTCGAACATCTCAGTGTTCTTCAGGTTATTTTGGAAGAATGGGAAGATTTCTTCTCTATGCGAACTGATAGGGAAAACAAAATTGAATCTCCAAAAGAATCAAACAACTGGAGCAATGACAAATGGGATGGAGGATGGGAGGAACTAGATACTACAGACACAAAAATCAAGGGTTCTGCAATCGTTAGGCCCCTTCACTCTTGTTGGATGGAAATTATTAAAGGACTTATTGGGGTTTCTGAGCTACAGCTTGTTATGAATTTGCTTGACATATCATCTGTAAAATCTGATACTGTGCTTCTGGATGAAGATGAAGCCCATTCCCTGTTGCAGCTTGTGATTGGGATGGACTGCATCATGGCTTTGAAATTACTCTTGCTTCTCCCATATGAAACCCCCCGTTCTCAGTGCCTATACATGCTCGAGAGTAAATTAAAATCTGGAAGTATTCCAAATGGATCTTCCGTCAATAACCATGAGCTTCTTGCGATTGTACTATCATCCGGGGTAGTACGAGACATCGCCACTAATCCATCTTTCTGCAAAGTATTCTCATATATCTGCTATACAGTTGGTCTTCTTGCTCGGGATTCCCAAGAAGTCCTGCTTAATTCTTGTGGGAATAATGAAACCAGACCTAAACGAAATGAATCATTATTATTTGTCAGAGTTCTATTGCCATTTCTCATATCAGAACTTGTGCCTGGAGGTCAACCTTTGATAGCTGGGTTTATTGTGTCGAAATGGATGCATACTCATACATGCTTCAGCCTGATTGATGTTGTGGAAACTAGTCTAAGACTATATTTGGAACAGCAAATCCTACAATTAAAGAGTTTAGCCGACCATGAATTTGGTATTGTGGAGGACTCATCTCAATCATTACTCAACACATATTTGAATTTAAGGACCAAATTGCATACCCAGCTACGATCTGCATTATTGCTCCTTCCTGAGAGTGACACCAGATAGGTATTTGTTTTTGAGCTGGGAGGTATAGAACTCTGGCAATTAATTGCAATGATGAACTTTTTGGGGTAAAAAAAGATTCAATTATGATGCAAAGTTCTTTCCGACGGTAATTGTTCGTTAATCAACTTTTGTAAAGAAGTCTGTATTTTATCTAAACAGTTTATTTTTTTTCATATGAAAAAAAAACTTTAGTTAGTGTTATACAAACCAGAACTGCATTTTTCTTTGAGTGATTGATATGTACTCGTCAATGTCTAGCCACGAGAGTGTCATCTCGAAGGTAATTGCTTGTTTCCAATATGCTCATTTCGAACTTTTTGATCCATGTTTATCGCTTCACAATAATTCCGCTGTGCACAGGTTTGGTTTCAGCAATTGGCTCAGCACCAGGTCCAAATCATCTCTTAATGCAACAAGAGTATTCCTTGAGGTTCTAAGGTACTGGTATGCTAGATACTCAATCTTGTTGTTTTCATTCATACATGATTAAATTGATCTAATCAACTCAAGCTTTCCGTTTTATTCTTAAAATGCTTCATATCTAAGACCAAAAAAAAAAAAAAAAAATCTATTTGTCTTTTAAATTACTACCTAGGGTATTCATTTGTAACTAGAGGGGTATTTTGATGACAAAATGGAAAGTTTAGGGGCAATTTGAAAATTACCCTATTTCTATTGTTGTGTATGGTTAAAACTCTTTGTTCTTTTGTAGAACATTATGTCTTGTAGTAAATTTAAGTCAGAAGATTGAAAATGAAAAGTTTTAGGGCTTGATTCCTAAGGGTGTAAATGAGCTAACCGAGTCGAGGTTAGCTGTGTTTGAATTTGTTTATTTAAACTTGTTTATTAAAAAATTTATCAATTTCGTGTTGAGTTCAAGTTTTTTTATTGGGCTCAACTTAGAGTATTGTCTTTATAAATAAGGTTAAATGTTTATTTAATATATTAAATTTATATTATTTTAATATTTTTTAAAGATATTATGAATAATTTAAGATTATAAAAATTTATAGATTACTATATTTATACTTATACATATTTAAATAAAAAATGAATTTATAATTAAATTTTATATAATGTTAACAAATTAAACATATTAGTGTTTAAGTTTATTTATATTATATTTTTTAATATTGAATTAATATAAATAAGTTTGTTATTACAATTTCTTTATAGTTTTAGATAGTGGGTGGAAGGGAATATGCTTAGGGAAAGCTTTGTTAAAGTTATTTTAAATGCCTTTTCCTATACTGGTGGGAAGCTATTGTGCATAACTTTGAGTTGAAAATCTCAATACAAAATCAGTTTTTCAATGTTTTCTTAAAAAAAGGTAATATTTGGAATTTGATATTTAAGATAATAAAGAATGTTTAGAATCATGGTAAATTAATTTTTTACAGACCAAAGTTATCCATCATTTTACTTTCATTAATATTAATCAATGCATTATGAAATATTTTATGAGAAGTTTAAATTCCATATGTAAATGAGCATCTATAGATTCCACTTTAAGGCCCCGTTTGGTAGGGGTGATAGGGATTAAATCGGTTGATTAGGATAGGACAAGAGGAGTGATTAATAATCAC
>JBAMIB010000083.1:642497-653356 GCA_037177415.1 Kaempferia rotunda | reverse complement strand
ACATTTGCATTCACATTTTCAACAAAAATAGTGATTAGGGTTTGTCCAATATAATCTTCAGCGTGTCCTCTGGTAGAAAGCACCAAAACAGGGGACAAGCTCAATCATTAGTGTTGCTAAATTGGTCAACACAAATTTATTTTTCTAATGATAAGAAATTGAAAGGCTCTTCAATCCATAATCTATGGATTCCAATTATATCACTTCTGCAGTGTTACTCAATAATCATTGTCTTAAGTTGTCCAAATGTGAATAAGGCATGTACTTGCGTTAACATTATCGTTCTAAAAAAAATTGAAATCTATCAGTCTGGCAGCCCCTCTACGAAGGATCCATACTATTAGAAGGGAGTAAATAAAAAAACCGAAACTATCACATGAGAGGGCAATTCCTCGATCTTTGTCAGGATTTAACCTTGCTCAATTCTACAAATCTACCATGTGATAATCAACTTAGTTATCGGACACCTTATTAAAGCATATACTATATAGGTTTATATTTAAATGTAAATAAAGATATAATAAGAGATAGAGCCTAATACTATAATAATAACAACACTCAAGTCTTATCCTACTAAGTGGAGTTGAATATATGAATACTTCTACACTATTAGATTTTATCCCTTACTATATCATCATCTATATTTAAATAATTTTATATTATTTTATCATTCTTAACTAAGTCTTTTTTATATTTCTCTTCCACGTTTGATGTGCATATTTGTTATAGTTTCATATCACCTAATTAGAGCATTTATTTGTATCTAAATACATATTCAAACTATCTAAAACGTGTCTCCGGAGTTTTCTTTCAATAGGTGCAACCCAAACTTTTCTCTAATATTCTCATTTTTCATTTTATACATCCTCATATGTCTACATATCCATCTTAATATTGTTATCTCTGCAACTCTCATCTTTTGATCATTTTCTTGATTCAAAGTCCAATATTCAACTTCATATCATATAATTGGTTTAATAACCGTTTTATAAAACTTCATTTTAAGTTTTAGAGGAACTTTATAATCACAAAGAGCACGTAATGCTCTCTTCTATTTCAATCATCTTGCTTGTATTTATGTAAGATATTTCTTTTGATCCCACAATCCTTTTACAAAATTGATTATAAATATTTAAAACTCTCATCACCTATCTC
Organism: Kaempferia rotunda; assembly: GCA_037177415.1. Taxonomy (NCBI): domain Eukaryota; kingdom Viridiplantae; phylum Streptophyta; class Magnoliopsida; order Zingiberales; family Zingiberaceae; genus Kaempferia; species Kaempferia rotunda. Next base: position 652,201 of record JBAMIB010000083.1, on the reverse strand, counting down.
AAGAATTATCTTATTACATCTAATATTACTAAACTTAAATTTTATATATTTTATCTTTACTCTACTAAACCTAAAACATTTCACTTTTAGTATTTCTTGTCAAGATTCTAATTTAGCATTCACTTTTTCATGTATCTCATCTACTAAAATAATATTATCTATAAATAACATGCACCACGATATTCAAAGATATATTGGATAAGTGTTCCCGAATACTTGCAAATTTCGATCTTTAATTCGATAAGTGCTTCTGAAACAATTTCTTTAAAACATTGACAAGGGAATGCTTTTGTCCAGTCTTCAGAATCAAGCTCTGAATTTACTCCTGATCACTGCCTTCTACTTGAAATCTGTTGGTTAATGGTGGTTTTTTTTGTTTATCTTTTCGGTTGATCCATCATTCGAATTAACCTGATGGCAACCACTATTGTGTTATGACTAACATGATCAATGGACAACAAAGTAATACTGAAACTGATAAAATTGTCCTCTTCCGGCAACTGATAACGCGATCAGATTACAGTATCAGGGTCTTCCGTCAGTAGTCCAGCCAGGGAACACACTGCACAAAAGGAACATGTTTTGAAGAAACAAAAGAGACAGTTTGTTGTGCAAAAACTGAATACCATTCAGAAACAGATAAATTGCTATGAGAGGAAGTAATTGCAACTGTTCTTCCAAAAATTGTATTTCAGCACAGGCTTTGTGTATTGTGTTTGGAATCTCACTTCCAGTAGCATTTTCACTGAGATAGTGCATAGCCTGAGAAGTAAACTCCTCACAGGGTTTGCATCACCTTTTATTCCTTGCAGTTTCACTTTCACTCTCAATCTCTTCATCTATTTACAACAAAACAAAAGTCGGAGAAAATGAAACTAAAGTAAGGTTTCATTTGAAACAAGTCACCCAATTCTGGGAGATTTCAGGCATTTGTAAAAATTAAGCTGATTAATATTGTGAGGAATAACAAAGCTCAATCTCAAACCCATTGTTGCCTGTTGTTCAGTGAAGAAATACATAATTCAGGTTAATGAACAAGCAAAAGATAGCAAAGATATAATTAGGTCACCAAAAATGGTCACCTTCTACTTCAGTTTTAGAAGAAGAAAATCTCTCTAAATAAGGCAGGAAATCAGTGATAATTTTGAGTTCTTTAAGCTTCCAAGCATCGAAACAACAACTACTGCTACTAAGTGAGATTGGTACATCTTTATTTATATTTAAAATAAATTTTATCCTATTTTATTATTACTGTTCAAGTTTAGCTTTTAGAATTATAACCTAAATGTCTTCTGCATTTTGAGGATAAAATAAGATAAAGAAGAATCTAAACTGACAACAAAGTGTTCGATCAGCCTCTTTGAATTAACTCTAAGAATAGTAAATATTGAAGCTGTGAAATTAAAACTCTAAAAAATTTGTGCTCAGTTTAATCAAATGTTGCCCTCTTGGGGTGAACAGTTGGCTAGCATACGAAGTGTTACGTTGCTACCACGAGATCATGAATCAATTCGGTAAAATGGTTCATGTCCTCTCCAGATTCAGAGCGAGTATTATCACCTTTTACCACTATAATCAGTGTTGAATCAGTGTAGCACAGGTGCGTGATTGGCGTGGAGGAAGACTAAAAAAGGGCAAGGGAAAAAGAATTCGTCGACAGCAGGGTTCGAACCTGCGCGGGCAAAGCCCAACAGATTTCAAGTCTGTCTCCTTAACCACTCGGACATATCGACTTGTTGAATGCGTAAGATTTTGTTTATTATATAGTGTTTACTCTTTGCTATATAATAAGTTTTGCTATTTAAGTTGAGTCAGTTCTTAAAAAAGTCCATAACCACTCTTTATTTGAAAGTTACACCTTTGAAAGGTTCCTAATTTTAATGTTGAGATTATTATTAAATTATAGGATATTTATATATTTGTAACAAGCTCTCCTCGTATAAACTAAAATATCAACTCCGCTTCCTAATGGAATCATAAAATGTGCATTTTTTTTATTTATTACCAAAAAACATCTCGTTGAATCTATTTTAATTATCTATATTAACTATTATAAGATAATATTGACTAATATTAACTTGATGTGACGTATACATATTGTAAAAAAAATAATGATAAATCAAGTAACACTTAATCTAGGCGATCTAATCGATCCCACAGATGTTTAATTCCCACCAATCACTAGAGTAAATTAGGAAGCGCTTACCATGAACAACCCAAAAGCCCAACATCTCATAGTTGTGCACCGCATTTGAAAGAAAATTCCTACGAATACGTTGTCGTTAGAGATCGAACTGTAATCGTATCTTAATGACAACTTAACATCCTGCAGTTGCGCCGCTACCGCTCGCTTCGCCTCGACAGTTGCTCACCCCGCTGCTTGTCATTGCTCATCGCTGACTCCACTGCCTGATGCTCGTCGTCGCCTCCGCTCGCCTTTACTCGCCGTCGCCTTTGCTTGTCGTTACCTCCGCTCGCCATTGCTCATCTCACGACCCATTGGAGAACTCGCGAGTTGTTAGCATATAAAAAAATTGAAAGGATAATTTTGACAAAGAAAAAAGTGTGTTGCCCCCGGAATCACAGAAAATCTAAGGGGGCGTTTGGTTTACATATTTTCTAGTTTCATTTTTTAGAAAACGTGTATTTTCTAAAAAAAATAGAAAATGACTTTTGACATTATCTATTTTTCCAGAAAATGCTATGTATTTTTTTTAGAAAACAGATATGGAAAATGCAAATCAAACACTGTTTTTTAGAAAATACGTATTTTCTAGAAAATAAAAATAAAAAATATGCAAACTAAATGCTCCTTAAGATTGTGGAGGGTAATCATATTCCGAGGTTACAATCCATTTGATGTCATTTTACTGATGTGGCAGTAAAGCTGCATTACTCGGGAATTAATCATAACATAAATCAAATAAGATTATCGTTGATAAACTTGGACATGTAACCAAGATAATCAATCATCAGTCTGAACCAAACACACCCTAAAGGTCAACTTATTAGGAAATAATGAACTACCAGTCAACTGAACACCCATGACAATCTGCCATTCTTGTACATGAGACTAATAAGATCGGACCCTCCTTTCGACATCATTTTTTCTGTTAAAACTATCTCGCACAACACTTTGCTTGGCACTTAAATTAAGTCAAAAATAATGAACTTAAATTAAGCCCGTAATAATGAACTAACTTTGCTTAAACCATTTTATAAGTTAAATTAAGACCAAATATCCTAACTGACGTAGCAGTCTTACTCACAACAACCTAGAGTCTGGAAGCTACACAGCTTCCTTTCTCTAATAATAATTATATACAAAACGACGTGGTAACTACAATGTTACATATATTTTTCTCGCCTACTCGAGAAATAATGTTGCAAAGGCAATAGACAGATCGTCCCATCAGAAGTTAGCTTGCTTTTGTTCCGCGATGGCATCTCCTTTTGTTCTTTTTGATCTGTTTTGCCCACAGGATCCCGACGAAACCGAGCTTCTTCCTCTTCACGGAAAACTGCTTCTGTGTGGATCCTTCTTTACTTTCCTGGGGAGTTGTTAGAAACTCTTCCCTTCTGGTCAGCATCAGACCCAATGAAACCTTGGGTTTTTCATTTTCCTTCTCCCTGATTGTGCTCTCGTGCTCTTCAGGTGATTCTGGACTGATCAGCTTCATGCTTAGTATCTGCCCGATCGACAATGCCGGTCTTGGACCATAGTTTGTTGCCTCAGTAACCAAGGTTGAGCTGTTCAGGTCAAGCACACATGCATCCTTCCGTTGGTGCGATGCAGAATTCTTGAATTTTGTTGTGTTTTGTACACCAGAACGCCGCTTCTGACCATTCTCAGATCTCCATCTCCGCAGAGCATCCTCGACAGCAAGCTTCCCTGTGTTGGCAACCTCTACCCGCTTCAGTGCATCTTCAAGTGCCTTCTTATATTTTTTTGCATCGGCAGTTGCATCCTCAACTTTCATCATCACTTCTGACCTAGATCTGTTTGCCTCCTCTATTTGAACCATGACGGTTTCAATTTTCTGTCTAGAGATTTCATCTGCTTCTCGAGCTTTACCTGTTAGGGTGAGATACTCCTCAATTGAAATGGTTATGCCATGTGAATTCTCGAGCTCTTTGATTGAATTATTACTGATCATTAAACCTTTTGTGTGGGCAAGAGCTACAGCTTCAGCTGCTTTCGCTGCTTCTTCAATCTTCTTAGCTGCAAGCTGTCGGGCTTCAGCTGTCTTGATGCTAGACTTTGTCTGTGCAATCGCAGATGTCAGATTGGTCAATTCAACCTTAGCTGCTTCTATTGACTGCATTGACTGTTTTATTTCCAAGTTCTTTTGTTTGATCTCCTGCAAAATATTACAGGGTTCTTCAGGACTCATACTTTGCAGATCTTTAGTCTTTTGCAATCTCACTGCTGTCTGATTAAGTTCTTCCTCCAGTGACGAAACCAATGCACTATTTGAAGCCAGCTTCTCTCGGGTTTTCTCAAGTAAAACCTTTTCCTCGTCTATCCTCATTTTCAGCATTTTGACAGAAGTTTGAATGCCACATTGATAATTGGATGACCCGTTCAAGATTGCCTTGGTCTTCTTCAGGTCTAATGAAATCTGTTTTTCAGATTGCCTCAATTCTACCGTTCCACAAATTTCCGATCCATAATGCACTTCTACATGATCAAAGCCCATAGATGGCATATTATTGGTTTCTGATGTTTCTTCCTGCAGCCTCGATTTTAAGCCATTTACAATATTTTTTGTCGTTTCAAGCTCTTTCAAGACATCAAGTGTTTCCCTTTCTTTCAGGATGAGATCTTTCTCTAGTTCAGCTCTCTGTTCCTCCACTTTCATAACCTCAACATCCTCAAAGCAGTTGGGTTTCTGATGGAACGTGTGGAAGTGAGACTTGGAAATAACATTCAAAAAGAGTGCTGATATGAACATAGACAAAAACAAATGAAAATAGCAACCACCCCGAAGTACAATTTTATGTGCTTGGAAACAAATTTTTTAATAGAACATAAATTTCTCAAAACAAGCACTTGAAATTATGTTAATCTCAAATCGAGCCCTCTAGTTCTATATTCCTGAATCATACCCTTACCTGAACTTTCGACCTCTTAAACTGATCAATCATCAACCATTAAACAGTTTAGATAAAAAACTTGACACTTATTTCTACCAAAAATCTGCCTTTCTATTGAAAAACAAAAAGAAATTTATTAAATCACGTCTGTTTCTGGACCATGCAAAGGCTTGAACTTCTCGTCTTCCTTACCTTGTCCCACATAGTTTTCCTATTTTACAACAAAATACCTATTTGCTTTTATCTAATCAGTATGCAATTCGGCTTTTGTTATACTGAGAGAGATGTTACCCTACTTATCTTATGGTGCACATCCCGTGTGCACGTGTATTTTTGTTTTTACTTCCTTTAGCCTAAATATTATAACCTAAACCCTATGTTTAAAAAATATATATGTATCATAAGAAAAGTAGAGTAACATTCTCACAATTTTGATATCCTGCACACCCTTACGTGAACAACCAAGGGCGACAACCAACGTGGCAACCTGACGCAAATCCAAATTTTTTAATCTTTCCCTTCCTTCACATGAGCTTATTTTTGCTCTCTCTTTTCCTTTACTCACCTCTTTTCCCTAAAACCAAAGCCATAAACTCTCTTCACCTCTCATCTGCTCTTTCCTTCCCCTGGTTCCAACCCAAGACACAGGTCATCTTTTTCAAATCTCAACTTGCGGCAAGTGAGTTAGGGTTTTCATCAAAACTATAGCGGTCATCTCCCTCCTCTCCTTTTTCTACTCGTGTTTCAGAATAGCACAAGAAGGTGTTAAAGATATATTTGAACCATCTGTTTGAGATAAACTTTAGTGTATGATTATGAAGGAACATGATAGTGTTGGTTTAAAAATAAGCACATTGGTGCTAGTTTGCAAAAATCAACACTGTGTGATGGTTTTCCAAAATCATAGAACCATTATTTTTGCACACATTTGTTTATGTTAATAATGTATATTTTGAATAATTCCAATCATCAGTTGATGTTGGCCATAAACTCCAATCGATCCGTGTTTTAGATCACTTTAATGATTTTTTTAGCTGTTCAATAATGAAACAGGTTTTTACCAAAGGGCGTACGTGGAATTCTGAAATTAATAAAAGGCGCACGTTACTTTGAAACTTACCAAAGTTCGAGTGAGTTATATTTCGGATGTCCGAGATCACCCAAGCGACCAAAAGCGAACGGAGCCGACCTGAGCCGAAGTCAACACGAAGTTGACTTCGGCGGGTCCAAGCGCCCGGACCACTCAAGGTGCATGGGTGGTCCGCGTCGCATAACCGTTGCCAGGTCCGAGCGCCCCGAACCACCTAGGGTGTCTAGGTGGTCCGCGTCGCGTAGCCGTTGCCAGGAGTGCCATGTCAACATCAGTTTTAAGCACAAGAAGGAATCACTGCTCCATTGTGATTCTCCTCCTCAACATCAGTTTTAAGCTCTCATTTGCAACATCTTCAAGCAACAAGGAGGAGAACTATGCCAAACTAGTAATCTATTCTTGTCCTCTCTCTTATTACTCTTTTAATTGTTAAAATTTGAAAGCTGGTGTGATACTGTTGTAAGAAGGTTTTTCCGCCTTCAGATTTAGTCTGAGAAGGAGAAGGTTTAGTAGAAGTGAATAGCTAGGAGTGGATATTTGGATTAGTCGCCTTAAGGAGATAGATACCAAGTAAAATCATATGAGTTAGCGTTGTGCATGTGTCGTGCTTGTGTCGCTTCAAGGTTTCCGCTGTCCAATCTCAACGACGAAGCGATTTGAGTTATTCAACCCCCTTCTAACTCACAAGGTCCTAACAAATCTAACTTTTCAAACACACACCCTTAATGCTCCTTAGAACATTTTGAGTTAGCATATGATGCATCAGATAGTATTCGTGAGTGAATCAACAGATTCGATAGTAGATTTCGATATTCATGCGTGAATCAACGAAATTGATAGTTATATGTTGCATCAATATGTCTTTATTTTCCAACTTTAAGTATGTCTAGATTCATATAGTAGTTTTGTCAATAGTGCTACATAGGTCTATATTGGTTTAATTTCACAAACAAACACTCATTCATGCTCTCGAAATTTGTTGAGTTGTTATACATCTTTATTTTTCAATTTTGAGCAAGCATATTCAAATTGTTCCTATATAATAAGTGTTATTTTTTTCCAATATGTTTCAAAATCTCACCAATTTTTATTTTAATGTTAATTATATATTGATAGTCTTGAGCATGATATTTTTTGTTTTTCATCTTCTATGTAAGTTATAACCAAAGAAATAGTTAGTCAGCTATAACCACAACATGAATCAAATTGTGGATATGAAACAACTCTACAATTTGACCTTAATAATGAATATTGGGACAAAAAGGAAATGTCATATGAGCTCATGGAGAAGGATGAGTATGAAAATGAGACTGAGGTTAAGGAAACATTTTAGGCAACAATACAGAACGATAAAGAAAAGGTCTATGTGGATTTGCAGGAAAGTACTCAAACACAATGGATTACCATGCATTTGATGTAAATGGAGAAAGTCATGACTTGACTTGATGTTAATGAGATAACAACCCAAACAAATACACATAAGGATACTTTGATGTTAGATACATTGAATGAGAAGGTTGTCGTGAAAGAAACATTGTTAAAGTATCAACCATTCTCATTTATAACAGTGTTCCACCCACTACAAAACCCAGATGCAATGCTCTTCCACAATCAACCTACACTATTATACCAATTATTGACAATTAAGATCCTTTTAACAAAACATGTTGACATTGAAACAACGAAAAACTCATTCATTGAATCAAACCTAATAGAATAGATACTTAAGTTCGTTGTCAAGTTACCATCCTCTCTAGCTTTCTCATCTCAAGTGTCCCTAGTTGCTCATTCGTCAAAAATTCCTATTGATAAGAAAGAACTCTCCCTCTCCAAACACTTATATACATGAGGGCACACCCACTATAAAACCTAGATGCGCCACTCTTACACAGACAACCTACACTTTGATACCACTTATTAACAGTTAAGATGTAAGTTTCTTGTCTAGTACCATCCCCTATAGATTTCTCATCAAGTGATCCTTGCTGCTCATACCTCAAAAATTCCTTTCCATAAGAAAGAACTCCCCCTCTCTGAAGTCTGAACTTCCACAATAGTATAGTCCAAGGCATTGTGACCTCTAGGACTCTCCTTGAAATTAAAAACTCACAGAACAACTCCCAACCGTCGACACTTCCAAAAAAGCACAAAAATCCCTACAAAAGAAAACCCTTGCAAGGGATTACTGCACCGTCCTGGACCAACAAACAATGTTGACTGCGGACCAGGAGCGAACCAAGCCAACAGTAAAATAGCAAATCCCATCTTTTTCCACCAGATCTTCACTGGTGCTTTTCTTAACAAGGCCAACAAATGAGCAGTAAAGAGGGGGGGAAAATTAACAAGAAGAAGACAAAATGATCAAATTAAATACTATGTACTTCGCACATGAAAGAACTACCGAATTAAGTGCAAAGAAAGAGGGAAGAGACTAAACTTACCTCTGGGAAAAAGATCTCCTTGAGCTGCAACTTCCAGTCGGCGCTCCCACCGAAACGATCCACCACCTCCTTCACCGACTCGAACGGCGCCGAAGTATCGATCTCCGGACTCCCAGCCGCAGCAGCCGCCGCCGGATCTTCATCCATCCCACTAGAATCTGACGCCACAGCCCCTCCCATCTGCATTTCCTCTTCTCTTCTCCCCCACACCGGCGAAGTTCTTAGGGTTTTGCGGTGATTCGAAGCTGCTTCGTACGAGCCAGCAAAGAGCGCACCTGAAAGTGGAAGTGGGGGTGAGTTTACCCATGAGCCCTTAAAAAGCAGCCGAAAGTGGTGATACGTTCACGCCACCCTCCAGTTGTCTACGCCCATTCCGGCCCACCCACTTCAGCTCGAAATAGCACGTTTATAGCAGAGGGGCGTGTGTTTATCAACTGCACGTTTTATTTATCTTCGTTCATCAAGTCTTCACGAATCTCGAGGTAAGACCGTTGCGTTATGTCACATGAGTAATGATACACAACATGAAAAACATAACATGAATGCAACGTGAATGATGTGGACATCCATCATTAGCTGACCGATTGCCTAATTTCCTTCCTTTTGGCGGTTAATTGGCTAAAAGAAAAACATAGGAGAGAAAAGAAATAGAATCGGTCAGCCAATCATGGATATCCACGTCACTCACGTTGCGTTCACGTTGTGTTTTTCACGTTGTGTATCATTACTCATGCCAGATATTACGGCTTCGTGGCCCGACGCTTTCATTGGCAAGTTCAAAGGAAATTTCGTGAAAAGCCCTTTCTATAATTTAACCAAACAAGTCTTTATTTCAAAAATTTATCCAACTTCATGATAAATCGAGAAGTGTTCACAGTGAGTAATCCAGAAGTCCAACATCTTATGATTGTGCGTCCCATTTAAAGAAAAAAATCTCAATAAATATATTGTAGATGGGAATCGAACCGTACATATCTAAGTAATAATTTAATGTCCACTGTAGCCCTTGAGACCTAGAAGAGAAATAATTAAACAAATTACAATCATTAATCCAGCTATCTTTAGGGGTGGCCGGT
>JBAMIB010000083.1:611359-624272 GCA_037177415.1 Kaempferia rotunda | reverse complement strand
AAATTGGTTTGGATTTATCCAATTAAGATATCTGAAATATATTATAAATAAAAAGGAAAAGGGATAAATCTAGAGGTCACTACTTTATTATATAACTCATGCTTCAGAGAAATATCATATACAACTCTATGGTATTTTTGCCCTAGTGGATCTTTTTCTCCTCAGTATAAACTAGGAAATAAGATAAGGTTTTAGTGATCGATACAACTTAATATCCCACTTTATTAAAGGGAAAAAAAATACAATGTAGTTTGTTACAAGCAACCATGTTTTGTACTCACCGTGATAGGGTTCACAAGGATGAATAAGGGATGCCAAATTTAGTAAGATGTTTATTAAAGGGTTATATTTAACTTCTATCTTGATCCGGTTGAGATCGAGAGATAGACTCACTCCTTAGGGCATTGATGCATCGAAGCACAACACCTTAGGTAGGTCGGATGTGAGTTGGGTCGTCTCCTATCAGGTTAGCAAGAAACACGTAGACTGTGAACACTAACCAGAGTTTAGAAGGGAGGCCAAAGCGGACGTTGACAAAACTTAAGCTAGTGAACACTAAACCTCATCTTGCGCATCCGCTCACATCCTTAGAATGTGGCGTGACATCTCCCACTCTCTTGCCTATTTGTTTGACTCTCACATTGACAGTTCAAGCCAGACCGCGATTATGCAACACTATTTTTAGGTCAACCCCGTCTCCACCAAATCATATATATTTAAAATGGAAAAGAATTTACCTATAGATAGGTGTCTTTTGCCAATAAGTAAATAGAAGATTGTATTTGTTTAACCAAGTCCAATCGATCGATATAAAGAAAGAAACAAAGGTTCCGATCTTATTAGAAGGAAAACAAAAACAAAAAGAGAGATTGAAAAAATAAACAGTTGGAAAAAAGGAATTATTCAAAACGAAAGAAGGGGGGGAAAATAACATCATTAGTTGAATTCAAACGTCATGGTAACTTTAACATCGGGCAAAGTTTGCATCATCTCAGTAAAAACATATTTGTTTTTCTTTTTAAAAATTAGTTTATTTATAATTTTAAAGTGCTTCTATGTCACATTATTTGTGAAGATTAAGAAAATATTATTAGGTTGAAAAGAATTTATATATCTTTATAATGATATAATATTATCCATTTTGATATAAACTTTTATAGTTTTATTTTTGAATTCTACCTAAAAAAACCTACCTCAATCAGAAAGGACCACAAGATTCCCTCAACCGGAAAGTCTATCTGTTTGACGTCCAATCCTCGACTAACTAGGTCTTTTTGTCTCTCGGTCTAACTGACCTATTATGACTTTCTTGCCCCCAAATCCTTTGTTCAAGATCAATATTCTACCCACATTACTCGATTGAACCATGACTCTTGTGTACAGTCGGCAGTTAGTTAGTCCTTCTGACAGTCTGACCTTTGATACTAATTGTTAGGTTAAAAGAATTTATATATCTCCATAATAGTATGATATTCTTCACTTTAGCCTAAGCTCTCGGTTTTATTTTTGAATTTTACCCAATATCTTCCTATTTTAAATATATGATCATTTCCATATATTTTCAATGTCGTACTTTGTTTGCAACCTTACAACCACAACAATACCCTCCTCAAAAAAGGATCACAAGGCCTCCTCAACTGGAAAGTCTATTCATTTGAAGTCCAATCCTTGACCCACCAGGTCTTCCTACCTCTTGGTCCAACTGACCTATTCGGACTTTCTTTGCCCCACTTCCTTTGTTCGAGATCAATATCTACCCATATGACTCGATTGGACTATGACTCTTGTGTATAGTCGGCGAGTAGTCACTCTGGCAGTTCAGCTTTTGATACTAATTGTTAGGTCTAAAAGAATTTACATATCTTCACAATAATATGATATTGTCCATTTTAAATTTAAGCCATCATGGTTTTATTTTTAAGCTCTACCCAAAAGGTCTCATATCAATAGAAATATCTTTCTCTTTTAAATTCATAATTATTTTTTTTATTTTTTTCCATATAAAACTTTATTTACAACCTACGACCTAAACAAATTTATGTTAGTTACCCCATTTGCTTCCATTTACCAAATTGAATAGTGATTTTAGCATACAAGATTTAGATATATGTGCAATTGTATTAATATCAAGTACTGATAATTTTTTTATATTTCATAGATAGATGCATTTATATTCTTCATATCGATTTTATTTGATTATCTTATGAGAAAAATTAAGTGTTTGTTTAACTTGTCAATTTATTAAAATACAAGTAGTATATACTAATTTGTTGTAAGAAATTTAAACATCTATTTTGTTAAGTTAACTTTGTTATACATTTTGCAAATATTTTTTACTATAGGTGTTTAATATTTAAACCCACTAATCCTATAATTCCAAATAATGCATTCTCATTCATTAACTATTAATTTCCTTTAGATGTATGATACAATAGCAAAACAATCAAAGGATAAATAAGAGAATTAGAATTTGAATCTGGGTAGAAATGAATTTCGAGATCGACCTCTTAGCAAGCATAAATTATATTTTAAATTTATTTGATAGGCAAAAAAGATGGAAATGTAGTCTACCTTCATCTGGTAAAAAAGTGATCCGTTCACCCCCAACACCATCGTCAACCCGTCCCAACCAACACGAAGGAGATAAATCATAGGTGACTACTAGTTATTAGTGCAAATGGTTAAGACATGGGGGAAGTATATGCTCGGACGCGTCGAATTTCGACCTCTAGACTTTATATGATAACCTCTCATATCTTAACCATCACACCGCCCCGAACAGACAATGTAGTCTACCTTCAACAAGATTGAGGATGGTATTTAAACATTTGGCTGCTGTGCAAAATAAATTATTATTGCTGTGAAGTATCCCACCACCTTATTTAGCTTATACCTTAATTTTAAGTTAAGAGTTGTATAAATTATTTTATACAATATAAAAGATTTTAAGCCAAATAGAACTAATCCATGCTAAAGAAACATCCATCTTATTCATTTATTAATAAGTTGAAATAATTCAATCTTCATTATTTTTAAAAACAAATTGATGAATATTATTATTTTTTAGTTTTGATTATTGTTTGAGTTTAATTTATGTAGAAATTCGAACTAAAAACCTCCGTATTAGAAATAAATGTCATAATCAATTATACTATTATTATTAACATTTTTATATATTAGTTAATTATTTAATTATTAGTTTCTTATGTTATATTATTTTTTTATAATTAATAAAATATATGTATATTTATTTATTAATTACTTTATAATCATTTATTACATATTAATTAATTATTTACTAATAAATTAATATTTTTTACTATATAATTATTCTTAATAAGTCCAACGACATCTAAATCAGGCTAATAATTTTATAAATTTATAATTTCTTTTTAAATATAATATGTGATGAACCGTGAACCAGCGATTTCGAACTGTAAACCGTAACTGTCTTAGACGGTTAAGGTTAGGGTCAACCTCTCTGGAAACGTCAAACCGGCAGTTCTGAACTGTCGAACTGTCGGTTTTGAACTGTGGTCAGGTCTAGTATCCGACTCACACCAACTAATTCTGGTGGTGACTGCCTCAGTCTCATGGAAGTTTCCCATCAGCCGTCAAGATAAATTGAAAAGCGCTCGCAACAAGCGACTCATCAATTCAACATTTTTAGGTCAACCACCCATTGAGAGAAATTTATTTATTAATTCACCGAAGCAAAGACTCAATCCTTAGATACCTAGGAAACTAATAAGACACTCTGTCACTGCACCATTATCCCGAAGTTATACTCATGATAGTAAAATGTGATTATGCTCACCCAGATATCTTTCACAACTCATTCCCAAGTTATGTGAATGGATGTAAATTACGGGGTCACCTTATAATTGACCGCCAAGTAACTAGAGGATGAAAAGAATTTTTTCTGATGACATATATCTATCAAAAATTAATTTTTACTCTATTATAATAAATCTGTCGCCTAAGTTATATCCTTAGTGGGCATACAAATCAATAAAAAAAATTTTTGATCAATTAAATCTACCTTTTTCATAAGTGGTGAGCCAAAATGTGCTAATAGTTAGAAATCTTTTTGAGTGAGAAATATCTCTATATATAATTTTGTTGTTCGCTTATTCAACAATACTATTAGTTGAGACAAATATAATTCAGCCAAAAAATAATAATATCACATTTTTGAACATTTATCACTTTTGTTTACCTTGTGCTTAATCTATTTCATTTCGCTAAGTACTTTCAAAACTTCCATTCAATTTATAATGAGGGCAAAAACTATAATATCTCCTTTTCCATACAGATTGATTTATCTCATTTAGTATAATGAGACAATCAATCTGTGGTGCAAAATGCCTTTTTAACAAATTGAGATTAAAATAAAAATATTCAAATTGATAACTTTTTAAACAATTCCTACAATCCTGCCTTAAATTTGTTTTTTTAATAGAATTTATTTTTTAAATAAATCAATTTTAAAAAAATAAAATTCAATTTTGATTTAATTTTCTTATTCCTTAGCCATAATATTAGATTTTTTTCCTTAATGATATACTTTTCATTTCAGAAATACTTTTTCGATTCAATTATTGAATTCTTTTTCATTCTGGTACATAACTTGTATTCATGAGCTTCATTTTAGCCTGGAGTTAGCTCCCATAATCATCCCTACCTTGTCAGGTCAATCCAACATGCATTCTCATTCGATCACATAAGGGAGCAAGTCAAAATAGGAAAAACTTATATTGGATTTAGGGAGAGCCACTTATAACTTCCACCACATCAAGATTACAAGCTCATTCTATAAATCCGAACACAACTTCTGGTTAAAGTTTTGTGTTTCGGCTGCATCATCTATCCCTCACTCTCACTATGATTTCTGAAATGTACAGGATGTGAATTTGCTATGATAAGCAAAGTTTTAGTATAAGTTGACATATTGAAATTTGGATGGAATTATGTTAAAGAAAGAAAGAAAAAGGCACAAGAATCCAAATGTTGAAACAAGTTTCTGCAAACCTTATGAGTGTGCTTTGGTCACGCCCACAAATCTCTCTCCTTTCTGCTGAACATCCCACTGCCATTTGGGAGGCAGAGGCTGACCTACTAGCATGGATTCCTTCAATCATTCAGCAAGTCATGCAATCCAATCCAAAGCTGGCTGCCAAAGTGACTAATTCCCAGTGTCTACCATCTTTAACTTTCCTGACACATAACATTTGATTGACTACCACCAAAGTCTGAGAACTGAAACAAGTAGTAGTATCATTGCTCATGATGATCACAAATCAGGCTCATGATGGTCAGGGAATTCAGAGGTTCAAAGTTCATGAGGTCAAAGATCAAACCACCACAGCAAAAAGATTGAATTCCAGGCTTTGATTTTCAGAACAGATGGAAGGATAAAAGTATTGTGTTCTGGTAATAGAAAATCTTCTTTTGTTAAATACCTGAACAATTATTGATGTTCTCCACATTTTTGATATGCTTCGAATGTTACAATCACCCTAATTAAACTGAAGTTAGATGAAAGAGACAGGCCTCAAGTTGAAATCCCAAACTACTTATAGAACTCCTCTCTCTGAATATGCCTGCAATACTTCATGATCACATCTTGTCTTCTCTGGAGACCCAAACAAAAAGAAAAGAATCTGATCTCTGGAGACTGAAATAAAGTGCTAGTGAAATTATATTTTGCATAGGTATTAAGATGGAGTATGAGATTCTAATCTCAGCTAATAATTAACATAAAAATGGAGAAGAAATGTTGGGTACCAACCTGTTACTTGACTGATGAGAAAATTAGTGTTCGCCAAGGGAGATCTAAGAAGATTCGAGGGGAATTAATTTTAGTCGTTGATTTATTAGCCGTTGAGATTAATCCCATGGCTATAAAAGGGTCCTTCACACAAGACAATGTGAAGGTTCTATACTATTCCCCACCTTGTACCTATATTGGCTCACTTGCTTGTAAGATATCATATAATTTAGCAGTAGCAAAGAATACGTACTATTGTACTAGCTATAGACATGAATACTAGTATACGATTGTTATACAACACTAATCAGTTGGTTTAATTAAAATACAATATGATAGAATTGGAGCCAATTTTCTTTGTCCTTACATGTAAATTTGTTAAGATCTGCTTTGTTCATCCTCTCCACCCTCTTTATTGCCACGCTCTATTTTGTTAAGATCTTCCTCTCCACCCTTTCCATTGTGGTGCTCCTCAAGACTTGCAACTCACCTCGTTCTTGGATAAATTCACACTCTAATCATACACAAAGGCCTAAACCAACAACCTATGCTCTTGATTTATCTTCACTCCTTTGCCGCCCTAACTAATGCTTCTGTTGTTTTCAATTGTGTCTCCCAGTATCATGACTTGGAAAGGATCAGCCTCCCATCGATGACCTATAAGGACTCTAACAAGGTTTGAAGAAGAGGATCCACACCAGCCTCCCCTTAGAAATCACCCTCCTTCACTTAGTGATGCTCAAAAGAACTTTCAGATTAACTAAGTTGATGGTTAGCTCATGACTTAAGAATTACTAGTATTCTGCATTTAGAATACTCTGCTGAAGCAAAAAAGTCTGATTCGATCAAGTTGTATAAATTGATTCCTAATTTGAATAAAAAAGGTCCAGGTAAGTAGCAATTTGTAAAATTTGTAAATCAAGCCATTACATAAATTTTATCTGAAAATGATGATGAGCAAGAAGCTCTCTCAAAGGTTTCTTACAGGTTCCTCTATAGCTTCACCTTCGAAAATATTGCTAGTTTGTTACATATCAAATGTGGCATGCAACTTTTCATCACATTGACAACAAAGCAATAGGAATATAGGCAGTGTGCTTTGCTTTCTCTAGATTAATTCATAGTTCGTGGAACTGTAATATAAAGTTGCATGCTGAATTTGTTGCCTATCAAAGAAAGTTATGAAAATGGATATGAATTTATCACAATCGAAGGTCTCAGAATATCATAAAAAGATATGCTGGTATCATTAGTCACACAGGAACAAATTCATCACAACAATCATGTTGTGGCACCAAGAGCGTTCATTAACAATCAATCAATAATTATCAAAGTAATATCAGCATAGGAAGTCACCTTGTATACCAGGATCAACACCATGGAACAAAGATTTCATTAGGCATATTATGATCCATGAAGCAGAACAGTGTTAGTACTCGAGAGAAGCGAATGTCAGTAAAGACACTTCTCAAATTTGAAAGTTGATGTAATCACTTGCTTGCAATTCTTTTAAAATCTCCAAGGTGACAAACAAAAGGACCCGAAAATCCTCCAGTGTAAATGGTGATCCAAGGGGAAAGCGGTAGAGAGAATAGATCATACTGTTAGTAGATGTCCCAGGCTCAGTAACTTAGAAATTATTTGTCCATGGAGACCTGAGGGCCTGCAGACTTGAAAACAGCAAATGTATTGAAGGCATGTCCTTTTCAGATGAAGGCAACTAATCCCACGATGTAACGGATAATGCAACCCAGAGATCATTGGATGTCCCACATATGTACATGCGATGTGTCTGGATTTCTTCCATTCTGGATGTAGGAATACCACTAGCATAATGACTGTCTTGTATGCGATCATTAATGGAGAAGATTATTTCTCTTAAAATAGGTTCATGCCCATTTAGTAGATTTCCCATGCTCAATACTTTTCTCCATGATTGATTGGCGGTGGGAGGAGGAAACAAACTTGCAACAGCATTTCTTTCGTATGACATTACTAGTTGCTTAGTTTTGAACTCCTAAAACAAAGTCAGGAAATTAGAGAAAAATAACTTGCTAGGATCCATAAGGATGATCATAGACATGCTGATAACGCTTGACTTCTTATTGACAAGAATCTACTAAAATGGTATATTTATCATAGTTTTTTACCATCCTCTAGAATTGAGGGATTTACTTTAAATTCCATACCTTATCCATTTCTGGAAAAGCCATACAGATTTTCAAAAAATATCAATTTTCTCCTAGACTTTAGAGATTCTTTTCAATTTACCTGTGTTGCATGGTTTTGTTAGAACTGACCAACTAATGGACTAGGCATAACATGGACTATGATCTCTCTTTTTACCTAACGTGTCTTATGCCCAATCTATCCATCATGTGATCCACATGGCTAATGTTGATTGTTGTTGATTAACAAAATCTAATTCTGTAATTTTACAGCCAATTATAACATTTTTCTAAGTCTGGGTAAAATTTTGCCAAAGCATGTAAAACATAGGGTGCAAAATGAGATTATTCCTAACGTAAAACCAGCGATATTCGCCACCTAAATGATGAAAGCAACATCACGACCAAAAACTTACGAAACGATCTCCAAAGCAGGTTTCAAATACAAGATCTACAGGTATTGGTTGGAGAGAATTCAAAAATACTTATATTAATTTGGCATTATGACAAATTTAAGGGGAAATCAATTAGACATGATGTAGATAATTGAATAATGCATAAATTATGTGTTCCAATCAAGCTGAGTAGGAAGCATGCTATTTCATCATGAAAGATAAAGGTAAGAATAAATAAGTACCTGTCAACCACACATGAAGAGAGAGTATTAACAATATAAATATATAAATTGGTCTCTTATCTAGCAGCTCGAGCTTTGGGACATGTAGTTAGCTAATCAACTTTAATAAAAGATGAAGTACCTGATCATAGCATATGCTCTCTAAACTGTTCCCCATTTTGGGCAGGTAAAATGCAAAATAGTCATTGAACACTGCTTCTGAAAGTCGTGGAGCGTCTAGCAACTTACGATGAATTGAAGCTGCAAGGATTAGCAACTTCTCTACATACTCAAATACTAGACAAAGCCGTCTTAAGTCACCAATCAATTCATCCTTCTCAAGAAGATGATTTGCTGTAAAAAAAATAAGATTGTCACAATGTTGCATGTATTCCATTTTTCCATTTCACTAATTCTGAAAGTAGTGTAGTTAGAATGGACAATGGACACTACGGTCAACAGATGATAAATGGAGTTCCAAATCAAGCCACAAGTCATTGACAACAATGGAGAGGTTAAATGATCGTTTCTGAACTGCAATAAAGGAGTTTAAATAGACATTCCAAACCATTGCTTGTGAAAGGACAGCCACTGAGATGGTCAACTAGTCACATAGCGAACAAGAAGTTGTGTTAGATTTTCAAGACACTGTATTTAAGTTTTTCTAACAATTTAACAAGGCATAACAAGATATCAAAGACTGACATTTGTGATGAAACATCATTAATACTTGAATTAAAATTAGGAATCAATTTGCTACTGAGTCTAAATTTTACAAGTTGAAAGGAAAGTGTTTCCCACGAGTCATTATCACATACCTTGAAAACATTTCAAATTTGATGCTATTGTAAGATAAAGCTGATCAAGTTTTGTTTTCATAGGTTTAAAATCACCATACGAAGTCTGGTTCAGAATGTCAGCTGATGCTCTGAAGGCTGTACAAACCATTTGTTCAAACAGCTGATATGGTTTCAAAGTTTCAAGGTAATGGAGTATCTGCACAAAGCATTAAAATTCTTGAATTCATATTCCTTAATCGTGGAATTTTTTTTTTCTAGATTTCAAATAAAATTAGATTGTTGAGCTTCATGAAGGTGCAAATAAAAACATAATTTTAGCAAGTACTTGATATTTGAAAAATAAGTACCTTTTCTCCTTCTCGAATTGGATCAAGAAGAGGCTTCTGCTCAGAAACAGGCAAAGATGGAGAAGCATTCCAAATCTGCCGCCATAAATTCCCATGTTCAGACATGCGTTGTGAAAGCTTCCCACGAGGAGGCCAGTCATTTAGTTCATCTGCACTTCCTTTCATCTTATTGTCCTCCCAATCACCAGGCGAATGCCACCGAATAAAATCTTCAAACACTGCATCTGGGTTTGCAGCCTTGAATGCAGACATATCTAATCAAGCAACATAAAACATTAAAATCCTTCAATGAATTTCTAATTTATATATTCTTTCTTTAAGAAAAGCCAGTGAGTTAGATAAGAATAGTGGGAGAGTCGAACTAAAGGAAGAAACACCAGAAGATTTGACTGATTTAAACTTAACAACTTATTTCGCCCTGCAGAAAGCTAAATAGAAAAATGATTATAGAGCTGACTCAAAACAGAAGTATAAATAGTTTCCATTGCTACTGTCCCACAGAGTGAGCCTACCACGTTGCATAAAACATTAGAAAAACAACAGTTTATCATTAAAAAAATAAATCTGAAAGTAAAGACAAAAATTCACAATCAAATACCAAATACTAAACTAGAATCTTGGCGGAAAATGCTAGAAGAGAAAGGTTTTAGGCTTAGTAGAATAAAGATGGAATATATGGAATTTAAGTTTAGCAATATTAGATGTCAAGAGACAATTGTTAAGATAGGAGATAACGAGTTGTCTAGAATTGAGAGTTTTAAATATTTATGATCATTTTTGCAAAATGGAGGGATTGAAAGAGATGTCTTGCATAGAATACAAACAGAATGGTTGAAATAGAAGAGAACGTCGTATGTTTTATGTGATCGTAAAGTACCTCTAAAACTAAAGGAAAGTTCTACAAAATCGCAGTTAGACTTACTATGTTATATGAAGCTAAATGTTGAGCTATAACTCGAGCACATGAGCAAAAGATAAGAGTTGCAGAGATGAGGAGGTTAAGGTGAATGTGTGGAGATACAAAGATGAACAAAATAAGAAATGTAAGCATTAGAGAGAAAGTCGGAGTTGCTTCTATTGAGAGAAAACTCCGAGAGATATGTTTAAGATGGTACGAGCATGTACTTAAACAACCAATAAATGCTCCCATTAGACGATGTGAAACTATGACAAGCAAGCATATCAAACGAAAAAGCAGTAGAAAAAAAAGACTTGGTTAGTAACAATAAACAAGATAAAATTTATTTAAGTATAGATGATAACATAGTAGAAGATAGAGCTCAATGGTATAAAAGGATTCATATATCCGATCCCACCTAGTGGAATAAGGTTTAGTTGTTGTTGTATTTACTTCTAAACCATGAGAAAAAAAAAACATATAAAAGAGCTGAAAACAAATAAAAGAAACTAAGGTAGCGTTTGATTTAGGGATTTGAGAATGAGGGAATAGAATAATAGAAATATAAGGCGTTTGGTTAATGAGTTTGGGAATGACAATTTTGGAAACATTTCTAAATAATTGGGAATGGATAAAACCCAAGTAAAGTGGCGAGTTTAGAATTTATTCCCATCTGTCTGTCTGTTCTTTTTTCGGGAGTGATTCCCGATGTAATTAAAAATATTTATGAATTCCAATTTTAATTTAAGATTAATTTGAATTTAATAATTAATTAATAATTGATAGATTAATTAGTGATTAATTATTAATTAATATTAATTGAAATAATTGATTAATTGGTTTAATTTGAATTTAATTTAGGATTAATTAAAATAATTTATTAATTAAATAATTTATTAATCAATTAATTAGGGATTAATTATTAATTAGTATTAATTGAAGTAAAAATTAATCGCTTTAATTAGAAATTAATTAATTATTTTAATTAAATCTAAAATCAATTAACTAACCAATTACTATATTCCAAATTAATTAGAAATTAATTAATTAATTAATCCTAAACTAAATAAATTAATCAATTACTTTAATTAATACTAATTATTAATTGTTAAACTTTAATTCAAAATTAATTAATTAATCAATCATTAATCTCTAATCCTAACTAATAAATCAAACAGTAGTATTGGAAGTCATTCTTATTCCAGTTTACACTATCAAATTCATTCTCATTTCTATTCCTGCACCCAAACCAAACGCCACCTAAGTTAGAACTTTAAATTTGAATATCAATAACTAGAAGAAAATTGGCAAATAAAAAAAAAACTACAGAAATCTTACCAGATGAGAGGATATCTCTTTCCAATTGTCCAGAGAAGCTCTGTACATAAGAATTATGATATGTCAAAAATCCCATGGATTAAATAATAAAAATGTTGATAAATATATAGAATAAATATGAAAAATAAAAATTTAAATGTATATGAAATAAAATTATTCATATATGTGCTAACTCCTGACTAGACCAACTTGGCATAAGTAGAATACAAAGAAATAAAGCATTATGCCTTTATACCTAAGGACAAAGATCTACATTATATCAGCTCTTGCTTCAGCATGTCTTCTCTCCAATAATCAATATTGTAAATGGCGGTAGGCGGTAGTGACCGTCTACCGCCTCGGCCACCTAGGTGGTGCCTAGGCGGTTGAATTTATTTTACTATTTTTATACATGATATTATAAATAATCATTATTCTTTATAATATTTACTTTTAATAAAACATAAAACAACTAAGCATTATCCCACTAGGTGGGGTTGTCTAATACTTTTAATAAAACATATTAATTACAATTTTAAAATTTAATCTAAATATTTAAAAATAAAAAAATATAATTATATATATATACACTATATTAATGGGATAATTTTATTAGGTTTTAATTAAATCTATTTAAACAATCGTAGCAACGAGTTGATTAAAATTATTAACCTAAAGTAATTGAATTAAACTCTAATTTACAACTTACTTGCATACCCTATTTCGGCCGGGCGACGAGTTTGACGCATCGTCGGGACTGCACAATGAGTTTGGATGCATCGCCGCGTCTCGGCGACGCCTCCGAGCCCGTCGGCCGTCACTGGCCGGGCGACACTTCCAAGCCCGTCGCTAGGTTCAGACAACACCTCTGGGTCACACTGTGGTGAAAGAAGGTGAGTTACCGCTTAAAGCACCGCCTCAGCTTGAGGCGGCGTGGTTGATGCCCGCCTCCCGCCTAGGCAGCACCTAAGAGCCGCCTCGACTGTCATTTAGAACA